>OZ007572.1:32783731-32808731 GCA_963931925.1 Onchidella celtica
TGAACGAGAAAGTATTGCCTGCAGCGAAAAAACTTGCGTGTCATAACATTCACTCTCTCATATCATCGGTGTTTGAGCTGCTTCACGGCTCGTACATCGCTTGTTTCTATCTCACTGTTCCAGGACATAATCATTATATTATAAAGGAAGTAAGGCCTCCAATGTAATCATGAAATGCTTTTTAACCCCGAGCCTTAAAAGTCTACAAAATATCATATCACGCATGGAAAGACGTAGAGGTGTCCGTGAGCATTTTAAAAGATCTTGAGGTTCGCTATATTTTTAATACTTTCCTTGATTTTGACCCACCAATGAGTTGAACGTGTCTTGGGTTGAACAGAAGAAAGCGTTCCGACATTTTGAGCAAGTAAAATAAGACGCATTTTCTTCCACTAGAATTAAAAAGTATGGCAGGTAATTTCGTTCTGCGCCTCATTTACACACACAGAGATGATTGAAACTCAACTTTAAGAATCACATAGACTGTGTATTCCCCCAGTCAACGGGCCAACTAGTTATACTAAAACAACAACAACAACAACAACAACAACAACAACAAACTCTTCCCTGTCTGGAATTCACGGAAAGATTCTTCCCCACTTCATATTATAATTTTACTTTAAAAAAAAACAGGCAATGCTGAGGTCTTAATTGCAATACTTGACGCGTGGGTCTATAAAATTAATGTAATTTAAAGATGCTGAAAGCATTTCTGTCAAAATCTGGATCCCACTCGTGGATCTGGACGGCTGTTTACATAACTGTATCGGGCAGCTGTTACGCATTTTCATTTCAAGAAGTCAGTAATATGCTAGGACTACACAAGGATGGAAAGGAGGTGGAGGTGTGGTGGGGTTGGTGGGTGGAGGAGGAATCAGTCTTACGTCACTGGTATGTTTTTGTTTTCATACAGAATTTGTTAGTAAACAAGATGATTATGATGTTTGCGTCACACATAATTCAGCACTTTGCACCAGTCAGAAGAATTGTGCTAGTTTAGAAAAATCCCACTCACACCCATCGGGAAGCATGTTGTTTTGAGACAGTGCTAAAGTCAGTACAAAAAACTGCTTACTTGGTTAAATCCTGACTGGCTGCTAGAGCCAAGAGTGGTGGCGGATTTCCTTGACATACAATGTGGGTATTTTTGAACTGACTGAACGAAAAAGCAAAGTTGAGAAGAAAAGAAACACATTCCAGGAGTGTGCTGAGCTCGGCACAGGTAAAGCACGTGAGAGACAGGAAAACAACGCCAGTTAATGCTCTCCCCTCCCCCTTTCGCAGCAACCATTTCACGGATGAACGCGGAACTATGATCATAAAAATTATTATACTGCCTTCCGTCTGATGCTGGACTTCAAGGGGTAAACATATCTGACCCAGCATTTTAAAATAAGTACAATCATGGCTGCAAAGTATCGGTAGATGGACCCAGAAATGTTTAAGGTGGGGCACGGGAATGATGCTGTGAGATCTGTCACCCTCCTTCCCTTAATCATAACGGACGAGGTGGTAGAAGTGTGTACTGGGAACTACATTCTCCATCACTCAGTTACTTACATGACCAAGGAACTGAATGTTACGTGCAGTATCCATGTGCCACTTTGATGTTGAATGCCGCATCTCAAATCTATTCTACTGGTCGCCATAGAGATTAAATCTGCGTAGTCAGCAAAATACCCTTTTTCATGAGAGAAAATCCTAATGTAATGTGAGAGGATGAACGACTTTTTATTTTTAAAGTGCTTTCATGG
Organism: Onchidella celtica; assembly: GCA_963931925.1. NCBI lineage: Eukaryota > Metazoa > Mollusca > Gastropoda > Systellommatophora > Onchidiidae > Onchidella > Onchidella celtica. Next base: position 32,785,486 of record OZ007572.1, read on the forward strand.
TAGCTCTAGTGCGTGAGTGAGGGACGGCCACTCATAGTAGTTTATGGGCACTTGGCCGAGCACCATTAATTGGATTATTTCCCTTGTAATAGTAGCGCGGGACCCGTTATTCACATCACGGTGAAAAGCGCGCATTTTGATTGGTCAGTTGGAAATGTACCGGGCTTCCAACTCTTATATCATGGCTTTAAGTTTCTTACAACTCGCTCCTTCGTTGTTATCCACCGACAGAAAGACGGGAACCCGAATTCATTTTTGAGAGTAGACAATACCCTATCGGTACAAAATAGGTACTCATGATAACGTTTGTTATCAATGGAGATACGTCGTATTAATGGACGAAAGTATCCCGCACAAAATTGTCGAATGTTGTTAGTCCTGACACTTTGAAAATTTATATTAAAACTATTACCGGGTTTCTGGTATAAGTAGTCAGTTAGAATTTTAGCAGCAAGTTTCTACTTTATAATGGTACCAATTTTGTTGTACTTTGATGCACATATCCTATTGAAATAATTAATAAGAGGATCTCGGATTTAAAGTAAACCACGAGTTAGACGCATGTTATCCCCGATAAATCCAACCTGGGTCAAATTTATTCAATTATTGCTGGAGGGGTCGTTAGAGTAATTTCTGCAGTTTACTGGGATACCTAATTGACTTTTGTGTGCACCCTTTTAACCGTACTGTAAATTCGATTGTGTTAGGACCCTAACCGGTTATGTTGTCGGGCTGGACTCCATGTCCGAGCCTTTCACTTGTGCAACACGGGCTACGTAATAGCTCTCTCGGACGTCCGCGCGGGCTCATAAATAAGATGCGGTTCAAGTGGTCAACACACTCCATCATAGACGCAGGAGACAAGAGCCGACAGCACAGTGAACCCAGCCCAGCAACCCGGGCCCGTAGCAGCTCAGAGGCTTGCCGACGCTTGCCATCGCCACCCCGCCCCATAAGGCATGTAGCGGTGGCACAGGACCCGGAGAAACTTTGGGTAAGTTGGAGACTTATATTAGAAGTGACTTTAATTTGCGCACCCCCCCCCCCCTTTCGGGGATGCCACGTAGAGAATGCTGATCTACAGAGACCATTATGAGTCCGGCTCAACGGTAATTGCCATTGTCATTATTCGTGTAAGATGCGCTTTGCAGTACAGTGTCTTGATATTGTGACTTTATTGTCAAAGTTAACGTTTGCGGTGCTAGATGATAATGATGGCTCGCTAACCAAGCTATCACAATTTGCTTGTGTGCATATATATAGTGTGTGTGTAGCATTGCCCTGTTGTGGTAGGCAGTGAGGATTTCCTGACATGTTGATGTGGATGGCTTATGTTACAGCGAGCGGCACTATACGCTTGATTGTATTACGGGTATTTGTGTACCTTGCCAGTACCACTATGCTATAGAGAGCAGTGTGATTGTGATTGCGTGTTTAGTGTTTAAGATGTGTAATTAATTACATGTATTGGAGATGTATAATATTAGTTGGGCCTCACATGGGTGAGCCCCAGGATTGTTCTATGTGCGGCGGTGGATGAACAATGTTTCAGTGAGTCTACACATGTTGCAATGAGTCTCGCCGACATATATATATATATCATGTGCATGCATTATAGTTATCCAGATGTATTATGCTTCTATATATATGAGTTTCGTAAGTGTGTGAAGGACAGTTTCATTTTAAGGAATGTACACATTACTTTATGTATCTAGTGGTGTGTCATACACATGTTAGCCTGGCGGCATAGCTCCGCGGCTAAGGTCAAAGGGCATGACCCTTCAGTATCGATTGGGAAGGGAAGTAACCAATACAATAGCCCTGGGGCGGGTTAGTACTAATAATGGGAGTGGGCCTATGAGGATGGCCTGCATTGGGATGCAGCGTCTGTGTTATGGACGGTCAGTGGGCCATGTTGGCCACTGCGTTATTAAATGGAATGGCCACTCTGGATGTGTTGTACACCGGCTCAGTGGAGCGAAACTATTGTGTTCTTGCCCCTTCATTTGTTATGTCCTTCATACTTTGATTAGTACATTAATTAGTTTATGTGCCAGTGTACTAGGAAACTCCTTGTGTATATGATATAGCCACTTGTAGTTGTTATTCATTAACCTTAGCGCTATTTTATTCCATGCATACATATCCAGTTGGTTATTGCTTAAATTCTATATTATGTTGTTGTTGTTTGATTTAATACTTAATACTATTACTATGTATGTCCACCATTGATTGCCTGATTAATGTTGTCATTATATCCTAACCATATTTTTGTCTTTTTCTCTTGTTCCAGCTTATGGCTGGTTGGGCTTCTTTTTTTTGGGCTTCTTCTTTTTCTGGGTTTCTTTTTTTGGGCTTTTTTTGTTTGGTAGTGATACCGTTGTTAGGCTTTTTGAATAAATAAGATTGCCAGCAGAACCCTGTGTTTGTTAATCCTGTGTATCCTTAAGGGAGTTACTATTGAACCCACGCAGTAACCACATTAGCCACTCGTAGTTCACCCAACAGTAAGAAACAGAACAATGATTTCTGAACCAGTCAAAAGAAACGAACCACATTCTTCCCCAAGGATAGCCGAAGAGTTGTCCATCGAAAGTTTAAACCTACATAAATATTCACGAATCTTAATGTATGACGAGGAGTTGTACACTGTATAAGGCGTAGTTGAGACCTTGTCGCAGTGCATACATGTCTCGCCATGACCAGACTTATGAGATAAGTAAACTTATGAGAAAGACTTGGACAGGAAATTGATAATAGACGAGAGGAAGGTTTAGGATCTGTTTCACTTCTCCCTATAATCCTTCTTCAAGTGCAGTAGTTGATCTCTAGTGCATGATAGGTGTTGCGACAGCTAGATCAGTTACCCTAGTGGAACTCTCCGGTATCATGTAAAATCTGAAGATGGTTCAACATTGCACATGCATGCTAAGGTTCTAAAACGGAAGCCTCGTTTTACCGTGCTTTCAGTCTGCTACTTGGTAAACACTGTACAGCGGGATTTTAAAATAGCATCTTAGTAAAATCTCCATTTGACAGTGTGATTTTCTGTGGTAGCCAAGGAGGTCGTAGCTCATCTTACTGCCATGCTAACAGTAAATTCACCTGAACCACCACTATCCATGCTGCACTTTACCAACCACTAGGTCATTACTGTTTTAACCCGATGAGGATCAGAAGAAAAAAATTAAATGTGTCACAGCAGCAACAAGAACAAATTCCAAATGTGTCAAGCTTTTCATTTGTACATATCTCTCAATCTCAGCGGTTTATAAAAACAAATAGCACTTTAATAATTATGTAGCTCTTCATCCCGTCAAATGCAGGCACTTAGCGCTTTACAGTCATTTTTCAACACACTTTCAATTCACCAGTACCAAGAACAACGTGTGACAACAGCCAGAAGCAGCCATGGGATTCCATCGATTAAAAAGGCGTGTTTTTCAGGTGTTTCTTAAATAGTCCAGCATTTTTGTACATGTATATTCTTAGGTTTCGAGGCAGCAAATTCCAGATCTTCGAGCCACAAAAGGAAATAACTGATCCCCCGCCGAGTGATCCGAAAGACATAATTTGAGTGTCTAATTTTGTTTTATTAGCTGAAAATTGGAGGTGGTTTGATGGAACATGAAGGTATGGTAATTTAGTCGTTAATGTACGTTATCTTCTCCTCCCGTTAAGCGTTAGCAAACAAGAAGCTCTCCAAACTCAAGCTCTTTCAAGACATGAAAATAGATCCATACCCATAAAAATCCATAATATTTTCTCACCTCCCGGTACCTCACATATCTGAAAATCTCATATTCTGTCGTCCAGGAAGGGGGACAAAAAAAAAAAAGCCCTCCCGTTCAGGGATGACCTTGCTGCATGACCTACCCTTCCCCTTCCCCGACCGGCAACCATTACTCACTTCTGCTTCTCTCAATGACTTGGCCAGGCTCACGCATGCGTGACGCGCTACTCATCCTCTTCCTGGCCCTTCCTCTACTTCACCCACAACATCAACCACATGGTTACCTGTTTCTGACACACTTGTCACGTGGGTAAGCACACACTGAGGCGAATCTTTCACCGCCAATACCCCAACTGCGCCAAACTGCTGAGAGATGAACTTTCGCGACAGGTAACAACAAAAGTAGCCTTGAAGAAACGGATATATGTACAGGAGAATGTTTTACCTTGCTCAGGTGGGTTGGTGTATTGAGGCAGAAACTTCTAGTGAAGACTGTCGCGATGTGGGTTAGATGGGGATATTTCGACTGACACTCTTTCGAGGTCCGCTCCCACAATCGACGAACACACAAAAAAAAATACTTGCACTCTAAAAACTAAATAAATCAATTGCTTTGATTTTTAGCAGAACTGTAGGGCAGTTTAATTACAGGAATTAATGTAACAAATATAATTATAAATATAAATATCAATTCAAAGGCAACTGAAACTAACTAATGAAACTACAGCTTTCTATAAAGACTAACGTATTCAATCTAACTACTTGCAGGTCATATGAGTTATATGCCAAATAGAATCCGCGCACGCGGCGACGGATATAACAGTTTAAATTCTATTAATTCAATGAGACATGTTATGATATGGACATTTCCTCTAGACACGCCATGGAGAATGCTTGTACAACCATGCGTTGTCTGGCGGTAGCTCTGAAACTGTCTTCAAAAGTAAGTAGAACGGTTCACTTTCATCATTACAAATTAGTATGGACTCTCACCATGCGGCCCTCACTGGGAGTGAGAGCGCTGGATGTAAACGCTGTGGGTTTATATCAAACCAAGTAGCTTAGGCTCTGGAGCGTTAAATCAGGCTCCTCACGATGGACTGCTCAACTGCGTCTCTATGTCTCTCATCTGGCTGAGGACTATCGCCGACCACCTCGTAAATGGATTGTCTACATGTGGCCCAGAACTAAGTTCTGTATGGCCTTAAATACTGGTCTGCATCTGCAGCTTACCGTCTAATTCCTGGATTGTGATTGGTGCAACCACTTCTAGCTCAGCTGCCGAACTGAGTTATTTTAAGTAACAGCCCTACGCAACGACCTTGGGTCGACATCAAAGGTCGAATCACTCAATACAATATAATGTAATTTTATAGCAATAAATTCTTAACATGTTCAAAACCCCGAGCTTTTACTCTGGATCACGGATTTTCTGTACGTCAACCGACGTCTCAACAACATTTAATTCCTACTCACCCCTTCCCTCTCTACTAAACCTAGTTCAAAACACGAGATATAAAAAGTGCTCAGTCATGCACACCTACGCTGTCCGTCTATCCTTCCCCACATCTTCTGTCTATCTATTATGAAAAAAAACTGTTCAAAACAAATTGTTTACGAGACCAAGTTATGCTGGCTCGCACAATAATTACGTTTGTAAAAATTACTCACTGCTCTCTCACAAAAATTTAGTCAGTGGAAACATTTATGAATTAAATCTGTTCTTGACAAAGACAGCATAGGAAATAAGTAATTATTGTCATCTCCGCCAGTTCCCTAATCATTCCACGCTGAGTTGGCTTAAGCTCAGCACCAGACAAGATTACCTCGCAAGGTATTCAGAGCTTGTAACAAGGCAAGCACCTCTGGCAAGGTGTTCGGATCTTACTACAGGGCAAGAGTCTTAAGCAAGATACGGACAGCTCAAGACAATATCACAGTTTTGGGCAAGGTGTCCAGAGCTTAGTGCAAGATCACAGTTTGGGGGCAAAGTGTTCAGAGCTCAGTACAAGATCAGTCTTGATTAAGGTGTTCAGAGCTCAGTACAAGACCAGAGTCTTGGGTAAGGTGTTCAGAGCTCAGTACAAGACCAGAGTCTTAGGCAAGCTGTTCAGAGCTCAGTACAATATCAGAGTCTTGGGTAAGGTGTTCAGAGCTCAGTACAAGATCATAGTCTTGGGTAAGGTGTTCAGAGCTCAGTGCAAGACCAGAATCTTGGGCAGGGTGTTCAGAGCTCAGTACAAGACCAGAGTCTTGGCCATGATTTTCAGAGCTCAGTGCAAGACCAGAGTCTTGGGCAAGGTGTTCAGAGCTCAGTGCAAGACCAGAGCCTTGGGCAACGTGTTCAGAGCTCAGTACAAGACCAGTGCCTTGGCCATGGTTTTCAGAGCTCAGTGCAAGACCAGAGTCTTGGGCAAGGTGTTCAGAGCTCAGTACAAGACCAGAGACTTGGGCAGGGTGTTCAGAGCTCAGTACAAGATAAGAGCCTTGGTCATGGTTTTCAGAGCTCAGTGCAAGACCAGAGTCTTGGGTAAGGTGTTCAGAGCTCAGTACAAGACCAGTGCCTTGGCCATGGTTTTCAGAGCTCAGTGCAAGGCCATAGTCTTGGGTAAGGTGTTCAGAGCTCAGTACAAGACCAGAGTCTTGGGTAAGGTGTTCAGATCTCAGTACAAGATCAGAGTCTTGGGTAAGGTGTTCGGAGCTCAGTACAAGACCAGAGTCTTGGGTAAGGTGTTCAGAGCTCAGTACAAGACCAGAGTCTTGGCCATGATTTTCAGAGCTCAGTACAAGATCAGAGTCTTGGGCAAGGTGTTCAGAGCTCAGTACAAGATCAGAGTCTTGGGCAGGGTGTTCAGAGCTCAGTACAAGATCAGAGTCTTGGGTAAGGTGTTCGGAGCTCAGTACAAGACAAGAGTCTTGGGCAAGGTGTTCAGAGCTCAGTACAAGATCAGAGTCTTGGGCAAGGTGTTCAGAGCTCAGTACAAGACCAGAGTCTTGGGCAACGTGTTCAGAGCTCAGTACAAGACCAGAGTCTTGGGCAGGGTGTTCAGAGCTCAGTACAAGGTCAGAGTCTTGGGTAAGGTGTTCAGAGCTCAGTACAAGACCAGTGCCTTGGCCATGGTTTTCAGAGCTCAGTGCAAGACCATAGTCTTGGGTAAGGTGTTCAGAGCTCAGTACAAGACCAGAGTCTTGGGTAAGGTGTTCAGATCTCAGTACAAGATCAGAGTCTTGGGTAAGGTGTTCGGAGCTCAGTACAAGACCAGAGTCTTGGGTAAGGTGTTCAGAGCTCAGTACAAGACCAGAGTCTTGGCCATGATTTTCAGAGCTCAGTACAAGATCAGAGTCTTGGGCAAGGTGTTCAGAGCTCAGTACAAGATCAGAGTCTTGGGCAGGGTGTTCAGAGCTCAGTACAAGATCAGAGTCTTGGGTAAGGTGTTCGGAGCTCAGTACAAGACCAGAGTCTTGGGCAAGGTGTTCAGAGCTCAGTACAAGATCAGAGTCTTGGGCAAGGTGTTCAGAGCTCAGTACAAGACCAGAGTCTTGGGCAACGTGTTCAGAGCTCAGTACAAGACCAGAGTCTTGGGCAGGGTGTTCAGAGCTCAGTACAAGGTCAGAGTCTTGGGTAAGGTGTTCAGAGCTCAGTACAATATCAGAGTCTTGGGTAAGGTGTTCAGAGCTCAGTACAAGATCAGAGTCTTGGGTAAGGCGTTCAGAGCTCAGTGCAAGCCCAGAGTCTTGGGCAAGGTGTTCAAAGCTCAATACAAGATCAAAATTTTAGGCAAAGTGTTCAGAGCTCAGTACAGCAATTCAGCCAGTTTACATTTTCCAAAACCCAGACATCAAAAGATGTTGAAGGAACCCAGGTCAGCTGTATTATTAAGCCATGGCTTAACCTCTGTTTATTATTAATCGGTACAATCTAAGAAAAACAAAACACGACTCTGAATGTTTAAACTATGTTGTGTGTACTATTAAATAGATCTGGGTATTTCCTATTGTTAAACCAGGGGTAATTATCCCTTCCAACCCACTCCCACCCACCAAGTTAAGAACCATGGACTAACACAGAGAGAGAGAGAGAGACAGAGAGACTGTCAGACAGACAGGTAGACACACAGACACACAGACACAGAGAGAGGCAGAGAGACAGGGAGAGACAGAGAAGAGAGACAGAGAGAGAGAGAGAAAGAGAAAGAGAGAAAGAGAGAAGAGAGAGAAAAGAGAGAGAAGAAGAGAGAAGAGAGAAAGAGAGAAGAAAGAGAGAAGAGAGAGAGAGAGAGAAAGAGAGAGGAGAGAGAGAGAAGAGAGAGAGAAAGAGAGAGGAGAGAGAGAAAGAGAGAAGAGAGAGAGAAAGAGAGAGGAGAGAGAGAAAGAGGGAAGAAAGAAGAGAAGAGAGAAAGAGAGAAGAGAGAGAGAGAGAAAGAGAGAGGAGAGAGAAGAAAGAGAGAGGAGAGAGAGAGAAAGAGAGGAAAAAGAGAGAAAGAGAGAAAGAGAGGAGAGAGAGAGGAGAGAGAGAGAAAGAGAGTGGAGAGAGAGAGAGAGAGAGAGAGAGAAGAAAGGAGAGAGAGAGAGAGAGAGAGAGAGAGAGAGAGAGAGAGAGAGAGAGAGAGAGAGAGAGAGAGAGAGAGAGAGAGAGAGAGAGTATTTCCTCCTCCGATCAGAGATAAAAATCCTAACAGCTTAACCAGTACTTCCGCCACTCGTCCAAACTCAAAGGCGTTTGAATTGTATGGAAAATGCCTTCAAAGTTTCTCACCTGCACATACTTTTTTATTTTTTTTTATTTAGCTATCCAGACTATTGTAATGCGAACACGCTTGCTCTGAATGTTTGGTTGCCTTGCAGGTAAATCTGGTGATTGATAACAGAGCGGCTAGAAGATTCTGCCCCGTGTATAGCTGTGTTTATCGTTTATGAGAGCAGATTGTCCGTAACGTAAAACTGAAAAGCCTGTTCACGGTCATCTAGACATGAAGTTATTCACATTTTACTCAGCTGGGTTTAATGGCATTAATATAATAATAATAATAATAAAGCTGTTTTTCGGAATTATTCAGTCTATCAAAGAGGAGATAAAAGATTAATTAAATTTTAAACCAAATGAGAAATTCTTTTCAGACATTTGCTATGAGAACCATGCAGTTATGCACGGACAGGACATTAATTACTGCCATTATTGCGATAACACCTGCCTTCACACCTCAAGTGCGATTCTTACCTGTAATTTGGCAAAGCTGTTTACCGTCTGACCTTAATTATAGAGGCCAGCTGGATGTCGGGTTAAACCGTTACCTTGGACAATTAATTCTAATAGGGGTGCTGACAGATTGGGAGTGTCAAGGGCTTATAGTGGGGGCTAATCGCATAATCTATCTATCTATCTATCTATCTATCTATCTATCTATCTATCTATCTATCTATCTATCTATCTATCTATCTATCTATCTATCTATCTATCTATCTAACTCTGTCTGTCTGTCTGTCTGTCTGTCTGTCTGTCTGTCTGTCTATCTATCTATCTATCTATCTATCTACCTACCTACCTACCTACCTACCTACCTACCTATCTATCTATCTATCTATCTATCTATCTATCTATCTATCTATCTATCTATCTATCTATCTATCTATCTATCTATCTATCTATCTATCTATCTATATCTATCTATCTATCTATCTATCTATCTATCTATCTATCTATCTATCTATCTATCTATCTATCTATCTATCTATCTTTCCGCTCGTCCGTCCATCTGTCTGTCTGTATGTCTTTCTATCTGTTTGTCTGTCTATCCGTTTATCTATTTTTCCTTCCGTATGTCTCTTTCCCCTTTGGAAGTCTACGTATGTGTGTGTCTGTCTCATCGAAAGAGTTAACTGGAACATCTTTTACGTATTTGCCCTCCGACCTTTACCCAGACAACAATCCACACAGGGCAGCGTTGAACCACGCCCTGACAGGAGAATATCACAGAGTCAGTAAAGGTAAGAACAGAAAGGAAGCCGGCGACTATTTGTCAGCAGTTTTACATGAGCCTGCCAGGCTGACTCGAACTGCAGGTAGAACAATAAATCTGGGAAGGTGGAATGGAAGAAGAAGGGGTATGGAAGGAAGGATAATGGGTACCAAGGGGAGAAAACTGGACCGGGCCTTGGGGTTGGGATGAATTGAGAAACAGATGGAGGGACAGCCGTTAAGCTGAGATGCTTCCTTTTTTTTCTTTTCTTATCTTTCACCTTTTGCTTTTCAGTGACTGCAGTCATACAAAGATCCCATAGAATATTTTCTCAAATTTCTCTCAAACACAACGCTTCAGCCCAAGCTCAAAACAATCAATTCCCCGCAACAACAGAAAGCAGTGAAATCAGAAACGATTGCAACAAGAGAACCATAAACTATCTTGGAACAATTATTAAGCGCATTGCTTGTAATTTGTCTTTGATGTTGGAACGTTATTGTGTTTGAATAATAGAAAATATGATCGCGAAGAATTTTTAGTGACCATGACATTGCGCATTGGACAAATACCAAGCCATTGGTACGATGGCCTTGACTATCCTTACTGACGCCTGACTCACATGCATGATGCGTCATCTCACATACCGTCAGCAGTTAGGCATTTACAGTATAATCTTTCGCATGTAACGGTAACGATGATTAAGGATCAGGCGCCATTTCTGAATTGACAGGAGATACACATCTCAGACAGCGTGAGCAGCTCCGATATCCTGTCAGGTTCCTGCACCTATTTCCAAATGCCTTCATTCACTTTTTCTTCTGATCTTGCCCTTTTGCTTTTTTAACGAATGAGGCAATATGAAAGAACTGACGATGTATTGTGTTTTGCTCTCAATTACAACTTTACAGCCAAGACTACCTATGAATTATACATGCATTTCACGGCGAGTTAAATTCACCACAATAAAACCAAGAGCCGTGGCAACACGGGATCAATAATTGATTGTTTACACTTTTCACACTGATTTTTACTGGCTTTACTACCTGACTAATTATTCCATTTGAATTTAGGACGAAAAATTTTAGATCCCAAGGACATTGGTCATAGGGAAAATACCCAGCCAGTGATACATTAGCCTTGGCTCTCCCTGGTGACTACTGATGCACTCATGGTGAGTCCATTAGCCTCTAGTCAGCAGTTCAGAATTTACAGATTCTCGCAAAGAATGGTACAGATGACGAACAGACAGGTGCACTTTCTGAATCAGTCATTTTAAGAAAGAAATTGAAAAAAAAAAAAGAAAAAAACCACCGAAAGGCTAGTAAAGCACATGAGAAAGTCTGTTTTACGCCGGTTTTGACTCATACTTGAACTACCTTTGAATCAACTGACGAGCCAGATTTATTTCAGTATAACTCGTGCACAAGGTCCACAAAACCCGAGGAAAAACAGGTTTGACTCAGTGTCTGCTCTCTGTGGGCCTTGCTCTGCACAAGTGGCGGCAATACTCTCTCAGGTTCCTGTTCCGTTTTCTGATTTCTCATGGCCCTTACTCCCTGCCTAAATCCTTTCCTTCCCTCCTTCTCTTCTCCACTTGTGTTCTCCAGCGAACACGGCCATATGAAAGAACTCCCGATGTATTTTCTCTCAACTATAACTTTTATTGCTCTGCCCTGTGTCTTCTATGTTTCGTTCCTGTTGAAGGAACCACAGAAGAAACATCACAGACGTGCATGCCACCAATTTTCTCTTTGAAGATGCGCATTTAAGAGACATTAAAAAGCTGTTAACTTGAGAGATGTTGCTTTGGGAAGGACAGAATTGATAGAAGAAAGACTCGAGGAATTAGAAAGTTTTCTCCATACTAACTTGAGCTAAGGTTTAATTATTCTGCTTTCATGTTCAGATAAGAAATAAATGGAGACTTAGCTAACTTAGAATGGTTTATTTGCCTCCCCGGTGAAGGAAATGTCTGTACCATTATTTTCTCAACATTGAACATTACTACTATTCACAATTTGTGGGAAACGGTACATTTTCCCACACAGTCGTGGGTAAACTAGATCTAGACACTTATGGTTTATCCATACTTTGTCGATGACATTCAATGTGCAGTCTATCGCGGACCACCCAGAGATTATGTGAAAGGAAAAGCCAGACATAGCCATGCGTTTTATACAAATCGAAGGGTAAACATGGTAAACACGCCAAATCCTACAGCTGATTGTAATAAAGGAATGGATTCGTTCTTTGCAGACCAGTGGCATTTTCCTACGTATTATCCCTTTCAGTTTCAACTTGTTTCAGGTCAGGTATGCACACGTTTAGTTATACAAAAGATAATTACATTGTAGCTTCAATATTTACACACAGGCACTGACCGGTCCTGAGATGAGCAGGAAATGGTGGGTGCAAGAAATCGCGAAGTGATAGTGATAATAGATCTTCAATCTGACACTGAGAACAGTCTTCACCCACGACATAAGAAAGATGAAAGCGGACATGATCTGGGCGGGGTGCAATATTTCCACCGGGAACATTTTCATAACGCATTATGAAACAACAACAACAACAAAAATGAACTTATCCCACTTCCCCGGTTTTTCTTTCTCTTTCTTTTTTTTTTTTTAATATGTTGGATTCAAATTAGCTTCTGAAAGGTTTATGAAATGGCAGGTTTCCTGGGTTTCTCCAAGACTGTCAAGCAAAGTATGATAATTTGTTATCACATTATACTATGGCAAGATTTCTGTTGTTGTTATTGTTTTTTCTTTCATTTAATTTCCACTACCACTATTCTTTCGGGAGTTGTTAGGGGACCGTAGACTAATGACAAAGCCCAATGAATGTTGTTACAAGTACGCATGGTCCTCCAAGTTTTTTGCGCTAGGGATACGTATTTTAAAGCCTTTGTTTTGTGACTCCAGAGCTGGAGAGCTCCTTCCGAAATACTCCTTTAATTAATTATTCTTTCAGATTTTCTCTCTGTCATTCTCTTGTTTTTTGGTTGAAAGGGTAAGGGTCAGGATTAGGGGTTCGATAAGATTTAGGGTTGAGGATAAGGACAGAGTTAGGGACAGGTAGACCTACGTATACGTTCGCAGCCCCAGTTCAAAACGCTTAGGATGCGTTCGTACCAGTAACAACAACCAAGTGGAATAGAGAAATGTTGAGTTGTGTTCACTGCCCTTTGGGTAAAATACCACGTCCTCCAACAACAGCGTGTTCCCCTATATTCTCATCAGCTTTCAGAAGAAACCAGCATGAAACATAGAAGAGCGAGAATAATATACAGGAGACAAACACGTGTTTCCACCCTTGACTGCTTGCGCCTAGCGACGATGAAAGGCGCTGCCCCGCACATGTATCGTGATAAAATGTCAAAATGAACTTCTCAGTTCTTGACGAGTGAGGGCAGGGCGCTCAACGGGAAACTCATGTCGAATCTCATCAAACTGTGCAGGTACGGCTTCCTCATAATGCAATAGCTAGTAGCTAAAAAACCGCTTTATTCTATGATACTTTACCATTTCTCTCGCCCTTTGTAACGTTTCATGTTTAGGTAAACGATCTTTTATGATAGCTGAGCGTTTCTCCTCCTTTACCCCTCTCCTGCCAAACCCCTTCCCCTAAAGTGAAGTGAGTAAATGTTGTATTTAGAAAAACGATGCTAGTTGCAACTAACGCTGAATCATATCAGAAATCTAGCAAGGAGGTTGTGGTAGGTTGATCAAATCTGTGGGCTAAAACGAAAAAGGTTTTTTTATTTTTTTATTTTTTTATTTTTCTCTGCGCATACTAGAAGCAAATTACCTTCGGTACCAATAAAGTGTATGAATTTGCAGAGTAAGGAAAGATTTGCGTGTAAATGGGCAAATTCAAACGCCCCTTAAGAAAAATGGCATAGTACAATAATGGGATTGGGGAGGGAGGCGATGGGGGGGGGGGCAGGGGGCAATGAACAAGCAGATTGACGAAAGGCTGCATGGGTGGACTCCAAACAAAAACAGGACAGACATATGGATTCTCTGACACAGACATTTGGTGGCCGTGTCAAAGAGTGCATGATCTTTGTCGTACATTTCACACTGAGATAAGGGCAGCTAAGACATACATAAAGAGAGAGAGAGAGAGAGAGAGAGAGAGAGAGAGAGAGAGAGAGAGAGAGAGAGAGAGAGAGAGAGCGCCTTGCTGGCACTGAACTGAGTGCGTAACCTTGATCTAACAATAACCAGCTGCCTGTACGGCGTTTACCGCCTACTGGTACTTCGTTTTTGTTTCCCTTCTTATCAAAGTCTATCAAATATGTTTACCCCAGACCGGAGCCCGTGTATTAGGCAGTGAAAACTGTGCAAGTCGGAGTGCCACCTTGAGGTGAGACGCCCTATACTTCTTATTTAAATCTTAAGTCTGAATGTTAAAGCCGGAAGAATTGAAACTAACATCAAGAAACTGGCATAACCTAACAGTAAAGTTAGTTAAGCTGGATTTTCATGTGTACGGTAACGGAAACGGTAACGAAAAGGCCAAAGACGCTCTCAGTAGTGAAATAGAAAGAACCCTTTCATAGATACACCGTTTTTGTGCACATGGAAACACACTTTCTTTTTACTATTTGATGGATTTTTGACGTTTCCGCTGCCATTTCCACATACATGAAACCACAGCAAATTGCAATGAGAAAAATCGTCCAGCTGACGGTAATTTTGAATTCGTAGAATATCTGAAAACTCACTGGTTGAGGTTGTTATTTCGGGCCCTTGTACCCTAATGTTCAACACTTGAACTTAACTTAATGCAGTTTAGAAGACTAAAATCATTTGGGTATAGAACTGTAATTAACCAAGACTGGCTTAAACAACACACACATATACAGACAGAAATGGAGAGAGAAATATATTATGTACACACATACACGCAGTGTGTGTGTGAGAGAGAAAGAGAGAGAGGGAGAAAGATAGACAGACAGAGAGACAGACAGAGAGAGTGAAAGAGAGACAGACAGACAGGCAGAGAGAAAGGGTGAGAGAGTCGGACAGACAGGGAGAGAAAGAGAAGGAGAGCTAGTCAACAGACAGACAGGCAGAGAGAAACACACATGCACACACATCCATACAGAGAAAGAGAGAGAGAGAGCGGGGGGAGAGAGAGAGGGGGGAGGGAGGGAGAGGGAGAGAGAGAGAGAGAGAGATAGAGAGAGAGAAAAGCTTCAGGGTGGCAGTGGGGCTCAGTATAATGTTAAACCGTGGTTTAAAAGAAATCTAATTGTATTAATTTTTCAAGTTATTCTTCTAGTTGTTATTTTTTTGCTAATGTGAAACTTTTAAAAATACTTCCTCCCCTCTCCTTCCCCCCCCCCCCTTTTTTAAAAAACAATTGTTATATTGAAAATAATCCCTTGGCTAAACGTTTCTGAAATTATGTTTGTCTTCTATTAAACCGTGTCAATACAATTTTTATTAGCCATGAGAAACAAGTTGTGCAAAATTATTTTGAAACAATTTCAAGTTTACATAAATTTGCGTTCCGGGTACATATTTTTGTCATATGAAAACAAAATTGCACAACGTAACATTTTTGCGCACAGGGACCACCAGAAAAGTAGAAGGAACATTGGTTACAAATTTTGAATCTGTTTGACAGATGTATTTGTCGGTGTGACCTCTACTCCTTGTCAAAACTGCCTAGTTGGATGTTCTTGGTGGAGTAGGAAGTGTTGCAATCTTAAACTACAACTGGAATGTTCTTTCATGTCGCCCCCTTCCCCCTCCCCTCTTTGGCAGTAAATATCAATAGGTCATATTATTTCCCAGGCAAGACATTTCGTGTGTTGACTAACAAAACGGGGGAAAAAGGGGGGGGGGGATTCCACTCTGTACTATACTCAATGACGCATAGTAAAACCCACTCAAATTCCACATGCCACATCAAGTGCATGACGTCATCAGAACCTATGACTAGTGAATGGGCGGTGGCTATACTCCCATTCATCCCCACCAGCCAGTTCACTCTACCCTTCAAGCCCACTCTACTCACAGCCCAAATTCTGGCATCTGTCTCCCCCCCCCCCCCCCATGTTATTACATTTATACAGGACTGTTGAAGACAGTTCTCCAGTTTATGACGGAGGCTATCTGGAATAGAGGGATGTTCTTTCAAAGTCAGTACTTCGGTTTATTATAGAGGTTTTCTGGAATAGACTACTGTTCTTTCAAATAGCACCATACGTTAATCACAGAGACCGCCTGGAACTGTTCTTTTAATTTTAAGTACAACACCACCATTTGTGAGCCGGTCTACGAAAAGGTACAATAAGTCGCAAGGGCTCGAGATATCGGCTGAAAACGCTTCGAAATCGATTTTTTATCATCACGGACTTTTTTCTCAAACTTCGTACTTTGATGCGACAAAAGCATTTGTCGATCTAAAAGCTAGAAATTAGGTTTTGAAAGCGTTTTCTACACCCTATGATGATAAAAAAGCAGTCAAAAATTGCAAAAAAAATCTATTCTACTACTTTCATTTTCAATCTCTTGCTGGGCATCCAAAATTTTTACAAACCCTATCATGTTTGGTATCGATATTTAGAGTGTTTTTTCCGCTTTCTCCTGCAATTATTACGGACGCCATCTGGAAAAGTGAAAGGTTATTTCAAAAGACAGCACTTCAGTATAATACATTATAGGGGCCATCTGGAAGAGAGGGCTGCTCTTTCAAAGACAGTCTTAAACTTTATTTTAAAGATCTTCTGAATCGAGGGCTTTTCTTTCAAAGACAGCACAAACGTTTAGTACAGAGGTTGTCTAGAAATGAAAATTTACGATATTGCCACCGACATTATAACTATAAGACTGAGTTGATTTCCCTCCACGACCGCAGTTCTCGCTGTGAAATCTTTCCTCATTAAATCATACTATGCTTCAAAGTTTTTATAATGGCAGATACTCAATTTTCTGGTTTTTTTTTATTGTTGACGTGAAGTATGCTGGATAAGCTAAATCTGGCAGCGTCTAGACGCAACTATCTCTTCTCAACACACCACCTTTCACCATTGCCACATCAGTGCGACTTGCTTGTAAGAGCACATACACTACTTAAGTTCTCCCCGAGACCAGTTTTGAGACTCCCGAGGAGTCAATGCTCTAAAAATACGGCGAGAAGTTATTTTAGGTTGGAGGGTACCCCAGGCGGAATTCGACTTGGGACCTTTAGCACACAGGCCAAACATTCTAACCACTGGGCCGAATAATATTTAAAAGAAAACCACCGAAAATATGTGGGGTCAGAGCAAGGCAAAGACAAGAAATGGCAAATATAATAAAATGTTGAATGATGCAACATTTCTGCATTATTTCCTACGCCATTCTTTGCAACATACATCTGTTTCATTTTGACACTTCTTGTCTTACCTACTAGGCCTGCCTGAAGCAAAGGAGAAAACGAGTGGCAAAAAGAAACAGTTATAATTTCATGTTGCAAAATTTCTGTATTATTTCTTACGGGATGCTTTGGAACATAAAACTTTTTCGTTTTGACACTTTTTGGCTTAATCACTAGGCCTGTAATCTACCGAATAACTCCCTCTCTATCTACAAATCTGCTTTCATTCCTCACCTCCATGACACCTGTTTGTGTTGGTGGAGGAGAAGACACGGACATCGTAAAGATAAAATCACATATTCTCCGAACGAAGCATGACGAGATTATTTGATAGAATCAATGTTGGCGACTAACTATTTATAGCTAAAAATGACACGCCAATATAAGTGGATTCGCCGGTCTCTGTGTTGATGTAAACAACGTGGAATGTTTTCTGAAGATATAAACAAATAAAAGGCCCGTCGTTCCATGCTTATCACAACAGCTCTGTGTCTGTGCACGGTAGACAATGGCTCTGCATTATAGCCAGCAGAAGCCGCTATCTGATTCAGAGATTCTTGCAAGGCGTAGTTTCTGGTGCACCTTGATTTACATAGACTAGTTACTCAACCCACAGCTTCGTTACCAGTGCCTTGTATCTTCGGGGTCTACATTCCTCTGGATAAACCACGTATTTCACTTTTCGTATTTTACGGAGTTGCACGACCAGGTTCATCCAGGAACCAGACAAGAGATTTCCGCTGTGCTACTGGCCAAGACCCTATGTAATACCACAAATGCGCCCTTTAACATTATTTTTATAAAATGGAATGTGCTTTATCGTTCTATCAGGGTTATAACTTTGTAATACAGTTTTTTTTACCTTGCCCATCACAAATTGTGGAAGCTGAAAATAGAAAGCGCTCAGTGACATGCTTGGACGGGCTAGGACGCGACTGGACTACCTCAAGTTACCAACAAAAACAAGAACTGTGGCCTCAGACCAGCGTTATCCAATCCTTGGGATTTTGTCCAAGATCTTGGGATTTTAGGGATTATCTTAGGATCTTGGCTTTAAAAAAATCTGGGGTTTTTCTTTTTGGCCTTTGTATATTTGTGGTTATTTATCTATTAAGAACACCAACAACAACAACAACAAAAACATGATGAAAAGAAAACACTGAAAAAAGTCTGCGAGCTCTTAACGCAAGCACCGACAAGAAAAATGTAAAACGACCTATCAAAACTGCCCATTCTCTCCCCCCCCCCCCCCTCAGGCTTTTTGTGATGTAAAAGGTAAAATAAGGGGTAGTTTGAGATTGCCTGCATGTGAGGATCTCATACACAGCATGATCTGGAAGCTAGTCTTCAAAGCAGTATGAAATTGTAAATTTTAAATTATATTTTGGATTAGACAGAAAACCGTTTGGGTTTTTTTTTCGGGTTCTTGGGATTTTTGAAAATCTTCACCGGCAACACCCCCCCCCCCCCCCCAATATCTCTAAATTACTCAGATACGAGCTGGCTTCAGTACGGCCCTCATTCATTTTGTCAAAAAAACATCCGGTTAATTGCGAAATTTAGCTCTCGCCAAACTGGATCTTGGCAGGTCGTCATTATAACCTGTGCATTTTTTTTTCATTGCCACTCGTTTTCCCTGATGCCCTTGACCTGATCATCCCTGCAGGCAGTTCTGTGTTCAAAACCTTTTAACGAACTTTCACAAACTATAGATTTGCAGAAGAAACAAAGTAGGGTACTAACAGGGTACACTTCTTTTTCAATGTTTTCCCTTAACTTCATTTGTATTTGCTCACCAGTTCTCTTTCCGGTGTCTTCCCATCTGTTTTCTTCCCTCTTTCTTTAAATCATCTCTTGTCCTTCTCTCTTTTCTCTTTCTTTTAATTATCAGTTCCATCCTTTTGTTATGTGTATATTGAAATATTATAATTATATAGAAACTAAAATGAAGAGGGAATGTTATATTAGTGGTTTTAAACCTGCAACAATTCTCTCTCTCTCTCTCCCCTTTTCTCTCTCTTTCTATCTCTCCCTTTCTCTCTCTATCCCTGTCTTTCTCTCTCTCTCTCTCCCTATTTCCCCCGTCTCTCTCTGTCTCTTTCTTTTACTATCACACTTTTCAATCTCTGGCAAACAGTATTTAAAATCTATATCGGGTGGCGATCAGTTATTTGCCCGTCTTTCTGTCTGACTCTCTGTATGTTAAAGGTTGCCTGTTCAATGCTTGCATTACTCACCACACAACGTTGCACATTCTCCACCCTGACTGAGTCTGTGATCTAAACTTAGCTCTGTCTAGCACTCACCCACTGTTTATGCATGTGTGCGCCCACGCAATCCTAATGTTATCCATTTTTCTGTGAGCTGTTCTCGTCCACCTCTCGTCAAGTCTCTTTCATACATCGTTCCTTCTTTCTTTCTTTCTTCTTTTCTTTCTTTCTGTCCTTCTTTCTTTCTGTCTCCGCGTCTCTCTCTCTCTCCCTTTCTCTTTCTTAAATTCGTTCGTCTCCCCCCCCCCGTTCCCTTTTCCCTCCATCTCCCTCCCCCCCTCTCTCTTTCCCAATATCAATCCCCCCCTCCCTCCCCCTCTCTTTCCCAATATCAATCCCCCCTCCCCCTCTCTCTTTCCCAATATCAATCCCCCCCCCTCTCTCTTTCCCAATATCAATCCCCCCTCTCTCTTTCCCAATATCAATCCCCCCTCCCCCCTCTCTCTTTCCCAATATCAATCCCCCCTCCCCCCCTCTCTCCTTCCCAATATCAATCCCCCCTCCCCCCCTCCCCCCACCTCCTCTCGTTTTCCGACCCTCTTCTATCCCTGATATTATTTTTACTTGAAAGACATTTCTGTACTCACACATTATGTCAGAGTGCATTGACCTCGCAGCTACAGACACAGGTGAATAAACTTTTAAGTTTCTTATCCGGGAAACGTCACCGTGGGAACAGTTTGCACCCAACCATGACTTGACTTGCCGGAAACCGTGGCCTCAAGACTTCGTAATGTTTCTTTCCAGGTGTTCATTCTTAACATCTCAGCTTCGTAGTTTCTTCGACTTCACATTATTTCTGAATTCTTTCGTTTTTGCTTCTCTTACCGTCTTAATCCTTGAATTTCTCCCCTTTCTGTCATCTCCATCATCAGTTCTGATTTTTGTTTAACTCCCCCCCCCCCCCTTTGTATCTTTCAGTGACCATTGCCCACCGTGTTTTGCTTTGCCTGGTTTTAATGGACTACTGACTTAGACGGGACCTCGGGAAACACACTGGTCTTGGTGTCCTAACGGCCTTAGTCTCTCGAGAAATATCCCCGAACATTTTCTCACCTGCACAATGAGAGACTGCTACCCTCTGGTGCCAAAAGAGGGACGGGATTTTTCAGCTCTTTCTCTTCTGTTTGCAGGATTAACCAGTTTCATGAGAGCAGTTCACAGTCGCCATAACAAACTTCAGGTAAAGCTTTCAGTTTGGGGAGTTTTAACTTTTCGAAAATTTTCGGTCAGAAAACTGTTGGTAGGAGAGAGGATACGCAAGGGGCGGATTTGTATTAACGTCAAAATATTCCAAGAAAGAACAAGTTGTATGTAAAACAAACTCGCTTAAGGAACAGTACAGAAGGCTAATGTTAGAGGCATGTAGTATGTTACATTGTAAGCAATTGCAGAACAATGAACCCAACTCAGTATTTGACTATTTGGCTGCTTTGTAATTATACATACACGCCCCTGACAACATTCAATAAAGAAAATACTGAGTTATGTGCAACTGTTCAGCAATGGCCAATAATGTTAAATACTACTCGCGCCCAACTACACCCTCTTCTTAATGCAACATTTTGACTTTGCTTCAAGTCTTGGTGCGACCCCACATGTTTTCTGTTTTAAAAAAAAATAATATTTCAGACTTACATTAATTCATTAGCATCATTTCCGATGTGAGAGGAAACTGTATTCAAAGTAATGCGGACCGAGTTCAGCAAAATGTACCGCTGCAGAGAAACTCCAAAGAATGTTCCACTGCTCTGAAACCTTGGGGATTTCCATGGTATCGTTAACCACGTTAGATAACACGTGCACTAGTGGCATATGTAACTACTTACCACCAAACTAACACCAAATTGGCGTGCTGAGTTCGCGCAACTTCTTGCAAGTATTGTAATGAGTAGCCTGGCGGTTATAGCCGATGAGAGCAAGGATGGCAAATCTGTACGTATTATAGGACTAAGCTGGCACCAGCAGACTTTGATCGGCCAACTAATTGGATGGTGACGTCACCACATTGGGTTTCAGTGAGATCTGATGCATTAGCCAACTAGTTGGATCTCACTGAAACTCAACGTCACGTCACCATCCAACTAGTCGGCCGATCACAATGGGCGAGTGCTCACCTGGCCTTCTAATTGTGCCCAAAATAATACAACAACAACAACAACAATAACAACTACAGCAATAAAAAAGACTGAATCAAGTGAATGAGTTCTGCGTCCAAATTCTTCTTTCAATAACAATTTTACAGATGTAAAGAATATGTTTCACTGTGTACTCAGTTCCAAAATGACGCAGTAAATTACCTGACCGTCAAGACTGTAGTTCATGAAATGCCGAATATGCATCTAAATGAGTAATAATACATGCACTATATCGCTGACAATTTTGCCACTGGAAATTACCAGGATTACACGAAAGATTCTTTTTTTTTGTTTGTTCAAAAAGGTTTATCGTCACTTTGTGCATTGGAACAAAGTATGAGTCTACACTTCATGCATGAAGCATGTGTGGATCTTAAGATGGGATTGGCACTGTTTTTTTGAGAGGGGGGTGGGGGGTGGCGTGAGGAAGAAGAATGGGGAGTGGTGGGGGAAAGGTCAGCCTGTGTAAATATTTGCTGGGTTACGGTGGTCTAGAAAACTTAGAAGACGTGACACATCCATGTAATATTATACAAGGCGTTTCTTACTCACGATAGTGAGTAAATCTAAAGAGATAATGTGTAAAAACTGTTTTCTGTGATCAAAAGTCTTACTACTGCTATAACAAATTTGTCACCGTATAGTTACGACTTTTGTGTATTGTTACTGAGGTGGCCTTGCAATACCGGTACACTCCAGTTCAAAGTGTTTCTTTCTCCTGGATGTTGTTGGACCGTAGTATTTCAGACAGTAAGCTTTTGCTGAGCGGTTATCTCAACTCAGTATTTTCTCTCTGTGTATTTTGTAATTACATTATGGTCCGCTAACAAATTTCTTTCTCTTTCTCTGTTCTAAAAGGTTGCTCTGTACGAGTGATCCATTGCTGATGTGAGAACCAGATCTGGCTCTTTCAAGCAGCATCATGGTGTGATTCTCATGTATTATTTTAAAACTGTCGGCCAGAAGAAGTTTGACTACAAGCAAAACGAAAAGACTTTCTAGGGTATGACAGATGGAGTCAAGTACCCGGCAACCAACATTTCCAACACCCAGTTCAAAACGAAGGCGGGCCTCAAGTGCAGATAGTGGAATGTTCTACTAGGAGTGTGATGATCTTGAGGGAAGAATAATCAACCCGTTACGTACGAAGCGTGTAGGAACTCGGCGGAAGTGTGTCATTAACCCACCAGTCTCAAGCGTGTCTTTTAAAGTAAAAACAGTTAATGTGAACTTCTCCGAGGTAGTGAATATTGGATGCCTTGTGTACAAGGAATTTTGACGCAGAGTTAGGGCGATGGCGCACTGAATCAAATATGTTTTGTCTCAGTTTTAGTATAGAATGTGGACTGTGGAGTTAAACGGCACCCTGCGCACTGATGAGACAGACACAAATAAGTCTCACTATTTCAAAGACCTAACAACACGGATGGGGTTTGGAGTTTGAGTTTGAGTTCAGTTTTAACGGTGCGTGGACACGATGACGGCAACTTCACATGTTTTTTTTTTTTTTTGGCTAAAGTTCTCCTCTCAGATTCCTACAAATAAGATCACATAAACGTGAAATTGAAAAAACTATCCGGAAAAAGGCCCTTAATGTAAACTTTGTGTGTATGAATCCCGTAAATATGACAAAAATCTGTTAAATCAATTTGTAGATTTCGGCCTCTTTCAGAAACGACTAGATGACCTGTGGTCAAACTGTCTTGAGTTAGCTGGAGAAAAGAGTCATCTGGCGCCCTCAGTCAACACAGACACAAAACAGACT
>OZ007572.1:32813731-32818731 GCA_963931925.1 Onchidella celtica
TTCTATAACTCTGTGAGCGTTAAAACTTCTCAAAGAGAGTTAAGTTAGAGTGGGTTTAATTGGGAGCAATGAGGGAGTTTTTAAAAGAAGCTCAATTTCTCTTCATTGCATGGATTTTAGCAGTGGCGTGCAGAGAGGTGATGTTCGGGGAGAGCTCATTGATTGTATGCCCCAAGACTCAAGAATAGTTTCCGACATATTAAAACACGGATCAAACAGAGAAATTAACATTAAGTTGTTGTTTTTTTAATTTGAAATTATACCTGTTAACTTTGTTGTACAAGCTGCCCTACAGTCCTACAAAGCCGGCGTGAATGTATAATTATATCCTTTGGGTTCCTGGGTGACTGCCCTGTGTGCCCATGCGTTAAGACGGCTCTGCTGCGTATAATGTCCTTACGTATGGGAGGTTTTCAAGGGCATAATTTGTAGTGTACATGCGAAGAAATGGAAGTTGGGGGGGGGGGGGAGGGGGAGGTAAAAACCACCAAATGGAGATTGCTTTCTTTATGGATTGCTCCTTGCAGAAATTGCCTTGAGAATGAGGGAGATGCGGAAGGAGGAGGCGGCAGGTGGTGCACGCCCTCTTGCAGCTGAGTGAACATGGCTCAGATAGAAGAAAGTTTCAGGTTAACAAAAGATGACAGACCATGGCCTATGTGATCTATCTTCAAACAGTAACACAAAGTAAAAAAAAAAAAGAAAGAAAGGAAGGGAGATGCGATGTTAGCCAAATTCTTGATCTTGCAGGTCTGTGGACTTTGTGCAACTTTTTAAACCAAGAAAATCGGACATCTCCTGCCCCTCCCCCCCCCCCCCCCCTTTTTTTTTGGGGGGGGGGAGGCAGAAGGCACAGTGTGCCTAGACCAGGCACTGGCAGCCTTTCATAGGGTCACATCGAATTTCTGTTGTGAAACAAGTGGAGTTGGAACAAGCAAGAACTAAGGCCGCGAAAATGTGTGTACTCTATAGCTTTGGGCGTGTCAGGCTTACCAATCTTTTTGGGTCAAAGTACAAAGTCTGTGGTTCTACAATATTGGTGAGTTGTGGGTGCACGTGTTAGATCGACCCTGCTGGAAGGTTACGACGGAAGAAAGAAAGCGAGGGAAGGGAGATGGCAACAGAATGGGAATGTTTTAGTTTTTACTTTGTTTTATTCTTCCTGGGGTTAATTTAAAACAGTATGGTATTTCATTTCACGTGGAAAAAAAATCCATTTCGTGAAATACCAAAACAAAAATGTGACTCCCTTCTAATAAAGCCTGTCAAAAATGAAAATCAAATACAAAGGGCCATACAATAAAAAGCACTGCAAAACCTATCAGGCTGCTGACCCTGCTTGATAAATTCACCCCAGGATTAGCATCCTGCTAGGCCTAGCAACACTTTTTATATATGGCCCTAAGTTTTTCTTTTCAAACTACAAATGCACCCAGTTGTCTGTAGCAAAGATTGTCAAAGTTTCATACTTTGCTTTCTGTATAAGAAGGAAGGAATAAAAGAGCCTGAGCTAGAAAAGATCAAATTCAATTGTAAAATGCAAAATATTTCAACTTTTCAGAATGTCCACCTCCCAGACATTGGTTTTTTTTGTTTCTATTTCTGCAGCTCTCTCCGATTTTTGGTGACATTTTGCTAAGGCAAACACACCCATGAAACAGTACCTGAATAAGCTTCATTTCTGGACCATACTTTAGTAGTGTTTAGTGATATTTTGTGCTCCTAAGCTTGCAGGAATATTCCACATAAGGGATAAGGATAAGACAGCTAACGTAGCCACCCACTCTAATAGAAAACAATGCATAATAATATTTATAGCCATACCATGTTATAGTTAAATAATGAGGAGTGTCCGCCTTTCTGGGTGCTTCTTGCATTCCTGGAGCCTGGATAAGACTGAGGTAATATTACTCCAAGGCGGCATTAAAAGATAACCAGCAGGAGGGATGTCCTCTTTCAAGGGCTTATTTCCATAATTTATATTTTTGCTGTTGACGCAAGCAGGGTTTCAGATTTCGTGCCCGACATAACACTCTAGCATCCAGACATAGTTTGCTTTATCCAGTTCTTCTGAATGATTTGAAACCGTCAGATATATGCAAATGACATATATAGATAAAAATTTATCGTGTAAAGTGTTTGTTGACACTTTAGGATGCACCAGGTGACCTGTTTCAAATACAGAACACTGGGTGCTGGGAGGTTAACAAGGTTAAATAACCGGAATAATGACGTCATTCCTATGTACAAACTTGAGGTTTGTGCAACTTAGTTGGACTGACGTGGGTTTCCTGGCTGGGTACTAAAGCTTGACAGGTGCTAGATAGTTGTTCTGTTTGTTTTCATACTGGCCCAGCATGCTCTTGTTTGTGGCAGTACATCATGCCTCTGTGTGTTCGTTGGTGTGTCCGTGTGTGTGTGAGAGAGAGAAAGAAGGGGAGAAAGGAAGAGAGAGAGAAAGGGAGAGGGAGGGAAAGGTAAAGGGGGAGAGAGAAAAGGAGAGAGAGAGAAAGAAAGAAAGAGAGAGAGTGTGTGTGTGTGTGAGAGAGAGAGAGAGAGAAGGGGGGGGGGCATTCTGTACATAATAATATGATTGTTGTGCATAATGAGTGTGGGTGTATCCGTCTGTTTGTATGTGGTGTGGTGTCAGTATCGGAAAGTGAAGATAATATATGTGGTAAACAAGGCTTATCATGTCAATGCATATGGAGAAATACAATACTCCCTTATTAGTCTGCCCCTGTTCTGCCGACAGGGAGTTAAAAAGACAGAGAAATTATGTTGACAAGGCAATAAGCCAAGTGTGGCGTTTTGCCAACTAATAATTATTTTCTTCCGGAACAGGTTACATTATACTGATGGCACTGACGTTTGGCCTGATGCCAAACCTAACAAAAGCTTCAATTTAATCGTATAGATAAACAGTATTATTTAATCCGCGAGATAATACTGTATTTAAAAAAAATACAGGAACTACAACAGCCAAAACTATCAGTTAATGTCCACCCACGTTTCCTCTCTCTACATCATCATGTCCATCTGGTTTTCTGTAATTTATATCGTTCGCATTGCCTGGTGATCTCTTTCTTCATTCTACTTGCAGATCTGCTTGTTCGCCCCACTGGTTCAACCCAACTGCGATTTTGACACAGCAGTACGACTATGTTATGTTCAGGTTTCTGACACTGACTGTTTCAACAACATGGTGATCAGCTGGTAATCGCAAAAAAACAGAAGTGAAACTGTAAAGAATGTCGAGCGGAAAAAGGAGGCCGCTCAAGGGCAGGATTTCAGGCGCATCCCTGCAGCGGGCGGGAGGTCTCACACTAGTTGGTCTCTCGGATGGATGATTTTAGTTAAAAACACATACACCCACCCACACATCAACATTGTTTCCGACATCCGATCAATTGTTTTTCCCACACCAAACACAATATTCAGAAGTGACTATTATGGAGGGGGGGGGGGGGTTGTATTCTAATTACAAAGCCGAATAGAGAAAATAATGAGTTTTTGTGTTCACGGCTCATCAAGACCTTATACTACGGTTCCCTAACAACAGTCGCCTACTGGGACATTAAATGACACCACTAGTTCAGTATTGCTGTTGCTGCAAGGCCGTCTTAACATCGTTACGCGCCCCTTAGCAAAGCACTAGGATTTTCTTCCCCGTTTCAGAAACCAATGTAAATGTGCATGAATGGGGGCCCCCTTAAACCCTTAAGGCTCCGGGGACTGCGCAGTGTGCCCTGGCGTTAAGACGGTTCTGTGTTGCTGCAGTATTGCCACAAGTACCATGCTAACCGACAGTGTTGTCTTTGTTCCGGGGCCTTAGCTACTGACTGTTGGCTCCCTGTTTTGGATGTTTTTTTTTTTTTTTGAATGTTTCTTTCCTTGTCTTCCTAGATCGTTGTTTTTCTGAAGAAGAGGCACCGCGTTTACAATCGCAGAAACAGCTATAGACGCCTACAATGTAAACAGCTAAAAATGCCTACACCATTGATGGCCATGTTTAAATATGCTCAACAATGTGTGACTTACACATTAAACTTTCACATTCATTTAGTCTCAATCGTTGTGGATTGGCTTATCCTGTGTACTGAAACTGGAAATATCATTTCTCTTGAGATTCTATTACTCCATCAGCTTTTGTTTCTGTCCCTGAATGCAAACTGCCGGGGCAGCCATAAATTTTAATAATGAAACCAGCAAGTGTTTGGCCACCACTAACAACAATACAGGCTGTATAGCTTTGACCATGGTGTTGAGGGTGGCAGTCACTGAGGGATGGAATGTTAGTTTGAGTATGAGTGGAGATTAAGTAGAGTGTGACAGTTACAATGTCACTACTGTTGACAATCATCCCATATTTGCAAAGTAATTTTTTTCAACATTTTTATAGTTATACCCTAGATAAAATAAGGATTGTTTAGTTTCATGAATATCATGCCGGTGTAATCTTTGACTTGAAAATCTGAATTTTGAGATGAAATCAATTTATCACAGGTCACAAGATAAGCAAGGACATTTTTACTTGTCTTTCGAAAAAAGTTATGAAAATGATGTGGGGCGAAGTTTTATAACTATCACGAAATACAACTCAGTTCTTGTTTTTTAATGAATTTTTCACCCCCTGGCGCCAACAGTAATTTCCTCGCTCCCTGTCCAACTAATTCCCCCACCGTTACTGATTAAACAAAGTGTCACTGCCTTTGTAGCCATGAACAGATCGAGTTATTTATTTACACCAAAATCAGTTAGCATTCGTGTCAAGAATTCGAGGAATTTGGAAATAAATACATCACCACGGCAGCCCGGATTAAGGACTGGATCTGTGCTGAATGAAAACTGGTTTGGTACAACAGAGGTCGGCCAGCTTTGAAATTCAAGCTTTTCCTGACATCAGAGAGAATGACGTCAAATTTACTTGACCTTTGCCTCCTAGAAAGGCATATGTCAGTTTTATGTGTGTGTGTGTGTGTGTGTGTGTGTGCAGAGGC
>OZ007572.1:32821231-32823731 GCA_963931925.1 Onchidella celtica
TAGATAGATAGATAAATAAAGGAGGAGGGGGAAGGCAAAGACAGAAGAGACTAAAGAAGATAGGGAGAGAGAAAGTACGAAGTAACGAACATCGAAATAGGGGGTGGGGGAGGGTGGTGGGGAGAGGGGGGGATGTGACATTAGAACGAGTTATTTTTGTTTTGCTCACATGTTGTTTATAATTAACGTTATTAAAAGATCACATCTGGTTTCATTAAATACACACACACACACACACACACACACACATACCTACACATATAAATATACAAACGTATTTTCAAATGAGGCAAATTGAAACAAATGTCATGACAAACTGATGAAATTTGGCGTTTTTTTCACTGCAATGTTAACTGGCTTGTACTGAGTGGTTAGGAAAGCAGATTTACAAAGTATCGATGTATTATTTCATCCCATGGAATTCAAACACTCTTAACTGGCATATACTGAATGGTAGGGGAAGTAGATTTACAAAGTACCGAGATATTTTTTTCATCTCATGAAATTCAAGCGCTTTTAACTGGCACGTATTGAATGGAGAGGAAGGCAGATTTACAAAGTTTCAATGTGTTTTTTTCATGGCATAATATTCAAACATTCTTAACTGGCATGTACTGAATGGTAAGGGAGGCAGATTTACAAAGTATCAGTGAATGAAATTATGCAGAGCTGGGAAGGCGGTTTGCCAGCTGTATCACGTATCTATAGTACACAAGCTAAATCTGAACTCAGATTGATTATCGGTTAGTTCAAGACAACAGAACTAGTGGAGTCGAACTAAATGTTCCCCCATATTTTAGGGCGGCAGATTTTCCCTCCAGATAAAGCACAGCCCAGACTGTATGTGAGATGTCTAAGGTTGTAACATTTCTAGTTTCTGTCAATTCTAAATGTCACTCGTGGGGGGATAGTCCATCAGAGTGCTCCCCAGGCGAGGGAGATAGTTCTAGAGACGCTGAAATAACACGTGCATGCCTCATCTGATCTGATCTCATGTGCTGACTCCCGCGCGGTCTACGTAAGTCTTCGCCTCACAGGGCTTGATGCACGTGAGATATATGACGACACACCTTGAAGTGTTCGCTCGTGCCTTATGTGAAAACGGCGATGACGTCATCAGAGAGCACAGGTATTGCTAACTTGACACTCACATTCCACGGAAACACGAAACTAAAGCTACATAGTTTGGCCCGAGTGCAAATAATTAATAAGAGACCACACACATTCATTCCACCGGGTTATTTATATATCTGCGTTCATCTGTAGACGTGGATTATTGAGCAGACTGCCAGACATTCTAGCTTTGGCCTAAATCAAACCGTCACCCCTATTTACAAGCGTCCTGTGCCCAGGTTTGGCAAACAATGAGCTCATGCCATCATTGGACTTCAGCTGACACCCGGTACATCTCCTGTCAACTTCAAGTCTAGACACTGTATATTTATAGGTGATATTACGCAATGTTTCTGCATTTCCTATTTCTTGTTTAGAGGAGCCAGATTTTCTCAAAAGTAGACTCGAGGAAGATTTGATGTTTATATACCGGGCTGACCAAAATCAAAAGTTTCAAAATAATTATGTATCATCAGCTTGTTTGGCATTTCAGATCTGTACCTAATCATATGAATTACATCTCAAACACATGGGAGTGCAGGGGTTGCAAAGACTTATTAAAAGTACACAATCTGACAATGCAAAAATCTTCTGTAGGGGAGATTAGCTATTTTTATTACAGCTCAGCGAAGTGTGTCATGCATCCCGTTGTAATAGCACATACCCACAGATCAGATGAAATCAAAGCAGGCACGGTATTTATTTGTTCATGGATGGCCTATCCAGATAGATTTAAAAAGTCCTCATCATACTGAGAAAAATGTAAATTTCCTTTTTTTTGTATAGCAAGCACACTTAAATTACCTTATCTATTTTTCTTTTACCAAATAATTTTAAAAGAAACTTAGACAAAGTTCATTGTTTATTGCTCATTGTATAACAAGCTGTTGCTAGGGAACCGCAGTCTTATTACAAAGCGGAAAAAACACAACACAACAAAAAAACAACAACACTGAGTTGTGTTTACACTTTTAACAATGGGCGCAGTCTCTGGTGTTGCAAGGAAACAACAAGTTTAACAATGGGCGCAGTCTCTAGTGTTGCAAGGAAACAACAAGTTTAACAATGGGCGCAGTCTCTGGTGTTGCAAGGAAACAACAAGTTTAACAATGGGCGCAGTCTCTGGTGTTGCAAGGAAACAACAAGTTTAACAATGGGCGCAGTCTCTGGTGTTGCAAGGAAACAACAAGTTTAACAATGGGCGCAGTCTCTGGTGTTGCAAGGAAACAACAAGTTTAACAATGGGCGCAGTCTCTGGTGTTGCAAGGAAACAACAAGTTTAACAATGGGCGCAGTCTCTGGTGTTGCAAGGAAACAACAAGTTTAACAATGGGCGCAGTCTCTGGTGTTGCAAGGAAACAACAAGTTTAACAATGGGCGCAGTCTC
>OZ007572.1:32828731-32963731 GCA_963931925.1 Onchidella celtica
ACATAAGAAAGGGGTAAAAAATAGTTGATGTTCTAGTTGCTCGCTCGGAAGGAAAAGAAAGATTAAGACGTTTTCTGGGAAGAAATTAGAGCTTTCTGAATACTTCTTTGTCTCATAATCATTCCATTCACCTTGAGGGTCTTTCGTATCAAAGCAGCGAGTAGCCATCAGAAATTATTTCTTGATTGCTGGTTATCGATTCGAAATAGGTGTTAAATGAGAAGTCTGTTCAACATTCAAGAAGCTAAGAAGAATCTTCTAGAAACTCATTAAATGCAGATTAAGTGAACGCCAATTTGGCTTCCTTCCTGCAGCAAGATGAGGCAGAAATATTGCGGTTGGGGGTAGGGTGGGAGAGCTGTGGGTTTGGGGCGGGCGAAGGGGTGAGGCAGGGATGTTCTCCACCTGGATGAGCCCCCGTCTTCCTCCGAGCGATCAAACTCTGCTAGCTTGCTGGTTTAGTCAACCATTAGTGAATGTCAGTGTGACTCGTGTGAAATAACAAATCAAGGCCTTTAGAGCTCATCAACAAAGTGTGTGCGCTCGAGTTTAACGATTTCTGACACTCCCCTCTCCCCTCCCCAAATTCTGATCTACGTGAGCGTTTCATACGCTTTGCTTGAACTGCCAACCCATCTGTAAGAGCACACGGCCGTTATTTTAGAGTGGTGGAAGTCCATACCCATGGCCATGCCTTGGGGTTGAGAAAACTGTGAGTGACATTTTGAATGGGCTATTGCAAGGTTTCACTAGAAACGTACTTGATTTTTGTTTTATATAATCCAACAGTCTACTTTGTTTTCATATCCCCCCCCCCCCCCCTCCCCCTTCCGCCTACCCCCTTTTTCCCTTACATTTCATTACAATATTTGGAAGGATAATAATTTTTTTTGCTCTCTCAATCCCCCTCCCCCCACCCCCTCACCCAGTATACTCTTTTAATAACCTGTGGCACCTTCCCCGCACCCCCCCCCCCCCGCAGCCTATGTACTTTAAGGAAGAGTGCAAATGGTGAATCAGTTAAAAAACAACAACAACAACTTTGAAAACACTCTAGAGTTTGGATTACACGTACAGCATTCTGCTTTCCCTCAATCCGTGACATTGTGCACAAATTGTAATGCCGGATCAAAATTTTTGGAATAGATTAAGATAATCATAATTAGGCACTTTTCGTGATACGGGCGGTAATGGAGTAATAAAATGAAGTACAATGATAAATTAATATATTTTTTTGGTAGTATATTCCGGCCAAAATGGAAATGGGCTGGCCATACCGGAAGAATGAAAGACAGCAGATGGACAAAGCTTCGCGCAGGATGGAGGCCTAGAAAACGAAAGAAACCAAGAGGACGCCCAGAGAGACAATGGAGAGGTGATATCATGGAGACAGGTGGACATTCGTGGACATGACGGATGAAAAACAGAGCTCTAGAGATCATTGGCGGAGAGTTACATCTCAAGGCGGACCTTACCCCGATAATTACGTCAGGTAAGATACTGTCTAATACACCTCAAAATATCTGCTGGCTCTGACTACGCACTCTGAGGTCGATTCCCGCGAAGTGGAACCCCAATCTGCCTTATATTGCAGGGTGCGGTAGTCATTTCGCTGAAGTGGTTTTTTGTGTTTAGCCGGGCAAACGGAAACAGTTTGATGTCGAAACTACAACAAAACCCACTTTCAACAGAGCTTCGTTTGTTTGCCGAGTACGAAATGACAGCCTAGTATTGGATGGTGATATCGACCAATGAAAACGGGCTAATCCATATTTAAAGAGGAATTTCTCCAGCTTATCACGAAGTAATGAGATATCACTGAGTTCTACTTTGTCATCACATCCAATGATGTAAAATTTGCTGTAGTGCATTTTATTGGAGAGAGAGAGGGAGAGAGAGAGAGAGAGAGAGAGAGAGAGAGAGAGAGAGAGAGAGAGAGAGAGAGAGAGAGACAGACAGACAGACAGAGACAGACAGAGAGAGACAGAGAAAGGGAGAGAGATAGATAGATAGATAGATAGATAGATAGATAGATAGATAGATAGATAGATAGATAGATAGATAGATAGATAGATAGATAGATAGATAGATAGATAGATAGATAGATAGATAGATAGAGAGAGAGAGAGAGGGGGGGGGGATTTATTATCGGTTTTGAGAGTATTACGGTCTCTTCTACCAGGCTAATAGTAAAGTTTAGCCGGCAGTGAAGGGTGTGGGGAAAAAATCTGACATGTGTAACACAAACAGCATCTTGATTCAAACATGCACCACATGCATCACCATAAGTAGGCCTACACACCATTTACATACCGGTACCATAATTGATACATAGTTACTGCACACATACTTGGTAAACAGCACAGTAAGTCATCCATTTACATAATACACACTTTACTTACACATATACTATTATCGCTACTCCACACTTACACATTGATGTGCATTATTATCCTATTTCGCACGAACCATATCTTTATGCGCTCATGCATATATGCATAGAGTTATAATGGAAGATGAAAGGGGCAGCGTTTATGAAACACTCGATACTCGCTCGTTCGCAAGAAGTTGTAAATGCGAGATAAGCTTACAGCTCACATCATCAAAAGGACTGAAGGCTGCAAGTATTCTTGCGAAACCCATGCTTATCTCTACTCCGATATTGAAATGAAAACAGCCGTGGTATCCTCTGTTTTCAAGACCTATGATTTTTTTTCCCTGTCGTCTTTGTGTGTAGTTGGAAACAGAAAAATTACTGAGTTAAATGTAACTGAAAACTGTCATCAAGATCACTAAGGGCGGTATCATACTTTACCAGTTGCTGCCAGCTAAATGTCCATCCACAAAATAGTGGCAGAACTGACTAGGTTTAGTATGACATGGTCTTTCAGGATTTACTAAGAAAATATAGGAAATTATGCTGTGCACTCCTTGACTTGACAGCAACTGACTGTGCCGTTCCGGGCTTACTATGACACCCCGCCCATAAAGCGACACGCATGCGGGCCACTTGCTGTCCTGCTGCAGACGTATCTGGGTTTCATCTTCCCGTGGACTACGTAATACACTTGTCTCTCTCAAGCGTCAGCATTTCCATTCATTCGCTCACATACAAAAAAAAAAAAAAGCGACTGGACAGCCACGTAATCAAGTTGCATGTGTGCGCTTAGGCTACATTTTCTTCATCAGTATGAGGGAGGGGGACACAAATAAACCATAAAAATAGTCCTGTTCAGCGATCAGAGGGAGGGGAAAAAAAAAAAAACCACAATAACAATTTTCTTCATCAATCTGAGAGTGGGGGAAAACAATGAACAACAGTTTTCTTCACCAATCTGAGAGTGGGGGAAAACAATGAACAACAGTTTTCTTCATCAGTGTCAGAGGTGGAGGGGGTGGGGTGGGGTGGGGGGGGGGGCAGAAAAATAAAGCATAACAAGTCTTCTTCATCAGTGTTGGGATTAAACCACAACCACAATTTCTTCATCAATCTGAGGGTTGGGGAGAAAAATGACCTATAATAACAGTCTTTTTCATCAATCTGAGGTAGAGGGACAAAACTAATCCATGAAAACAACGGCATCAGTAGCAATGGCACCATCAAGGACTATAATGGCAGCAGCAACA
Organism: Onchidella celtica; assembly: GCA_963931925.1. Lineage (NCBI taxonomy): Eukaryota > Metazoa > Mollusca > Gastropoda > Systellommatophora > Onchidiidae > Onchidella > Onchidella celtica. The sequence continues at coordinate 32,832,359 of OZ007572.1, forward strand.
CATTAATCAATGCTATTTTTGCAGCTGTTTCATGCTAGAGCCAACCATAAATGATGACGAATAAACGCCTGGTTTCCCTAGCGGTGATGTTCGGGGACAGTGGCCTAATTACAAAGCCAAAAATAGAAAGGGGGTTATTAAAAGAACTTATGAACACAAGGCGTTTTTCGCTGGGGGCGCGGGCGTACACGTACCTATCCCTAACCCCGTCCTTATCCTCAACCCTAAATCTGATCGAATCTCTAAACCTGCCCCGTTACCCTTTCTGAGAGAATAATTTATTAATTAAGGCTGTTGTTAGGAGTACTTTGGGGAGTATTTCGAGAGAAGCTCTCTAGCTCTGGAGTCACAAAGGCTTTAAAATAGGCACCCCTGGCGCTAAAAACGTGCGGACTTGCGTACTGGTAACAACATTCATACGGAACATAGCGAGCTGTGTTCACTGCTCTGTAATAGCTTCTAGTGTAAAATACCAGCGTCCCCTGACAATGTCTTTGCCAAATTTTTGAATGAGATTTACTCGTGAAAATGTGAATGAAAACAAAATATGATAGTAAGCCTTGCGTCATATTAGCGCTCGCTGATCAAACTGGAAATAGCTGCCATGTCCCTTGTTTGTGTTGTTACGGAAATCGCACACCTCGGCGCACACTCCTCTCTGACGGATCATCCAAAATTTCAGCTTAGCTTTCGATTCTGCGAAATGATTGGCTGAGAGCTGTCGCAGGTTACCGACCTGAACCGACAGCAACCGTTCCTGGCGAGAATTTCCGAGTATGTGACTTATTAACATTTTCTACCTGACGAAATAATATTGTTTTCTACGTAAGATTATCTCAAGTATATAGACCAGTATTCATACATTGGGTTTTCCATGAAGGCAATTATGATTGCATTTACCTTGATAAATAGCCTATTTTTGATATGGAAAGTCACATGATTGGCAAACTTCTTCAAGCTTTCTCGTGCCGCTGCAACTTGCTTAGGAGCATGCAGCAGTTTTTATAGAGCAGAATATTGATTAGTAGGCTAGACGTAACTTCACTGGAGTGAAGAGCAAAATAAATGTTTTGCATGGTTATATTGTCATCATGCACAGACTTTATAGAAACAATAAATTGGCACTCTGTACAAAAATCACACGCAAAATTAATACGATGTAAAAAAAAAAAAAAGAATGCGGACCTTTTTTGCAAAGGTTTTCAAATTGTCATAGTTTTGATACTCAGTCTGTAGAATATATCTCATTCTGAAGAGACCGGATTTGACTGCTTTCATGCAACATGTTTTTTTGTATTTAAATAGGTAATTCTGCATGTGGAATAAAATTATTATACTTACCGTGGTTATCTTCGACATCTTTTCTTCTGTCTTCTCGAGTAACACTAAAACTGGAACCAGGACAAAGAAAAAACTCTTGAGAGAGCTCAGTACAACACACGATGTAGATTTTTTATGTTCTTGGAAACTTTAATGATTTGAATGAAACTTTTGAAATAGGAAAACGACGAAAGGTTAGTTCCAGAAGGAAACGCGGAGAGGTAAAGTTTCTTCAGCCGCAGCACGAACTGGAACTGCCGACAGCAAAAAGAGGTGCTGCAGCGCGTATTAATACATTGGCCCAGGTAGAAATCGTTCCTCAGGCTAGAATTGGCTGGTGGAAGCTGGCGAAAGCGAGGGAAGAAAAATATGAGCTGTTGGTGCCAACTCAATTCTTGCTTCTCTTGCAGAATTGGCGGCTCACAAAGTTCGAGAGAATGTAAGAATGATGAAAGTACAAGTAAATGTGGGTGTGCTGAGCTACTGGTTGATACCTGTTTCTTGCGATACCCAGCGAGTTTGAACTGATTTTTGTTGGCATTTTACACAGAATGGAGTATCGATGCCAGACACGTCGATCACTTGCACGTGTTTGTCACGTGATAACGGGGTGGGACAATCCGCATTCTTCAATAATTATTGAATCGGTCAATGGATTAGATCAGTGAGAGGAAGGTCACCTTTCATCCATTTAAGTCGCCAATGAATTGCGTGACATATTATGTACACACTTGTGAATATTTTTTGGATGTTTTCTCGGAAATGAAAGGCGTTGTTGGTGTACACAGGGCGGATAGGTGGAGCTGCTGATGACGAATGGGGGATTTTTGGGATTATTTGGTGCAACAGTTATTCCTGTTGGCATGTATGTTGTGTATTATTTTGTGCTGTTATAGAGAGAGAGAGAGAGAGAGAGAGAGAGAGAGAGAGAGAAAGAGAGACAGAGAGAGAGGGGAGTAGTGAGAGAGAGAAGAGATTGGGAAAGAGGGAGAGGAGGAGGAGAAAGAGTGGGGGGGGCACAGAGACAGGGAGAGAACACGATAGATAGATAGATAGATAGATAGATAGATAGATAGATAGATAGATAGATAGATAGATAGATAGATAGATAGATAGAGAAAGAAAGAGAGACAAACAGAGAGAGAGTGAGAGGGGAGAGAGAGAGAAACAGAGAGAGAGAGATGGGAGGGGTGAGACAGGGAGGCGAAAGAGTGTGTGAGAGAGAGAAAGAGTAGAGAGAAAGCAGAACAAAATAGAGTGCACGAAAGAGAAAGAGAGAGAGAGAATGTGTGTGTTTCCGGTGCCTACACATATTAGATACAGTAACATGAGACAGCTAATGCCTTTAGCGTGCACAGGTTTTGCAGCGCCAACTCGCAGCTAATGCGTGGAGATCATGAACAATGCTTGATTTTACATGGCCAATACAGGGAAAATCTTGAATTTCGTTCACTGTTCAGCTATCGTTGTATGCCTTGACTAAAGTTATTACTTTTTGTAGTGGCAGTAGCTCTGCAACAAATCCGCATCATTAATGTATCATTACATCAAGCATGAATGCAGCGCGCCATTGGTCCCTGTCATGATTCGGATGTTATTAAAAACTCACGCAGAGAGTGAGTTGTTTTTTTACCAGGGCCTTGAAAAATTGGCTGGTGGCCTTGAACGGTCCTCGCCAAATTATAGTTGGTGAGTAAATAAATGTAAAGTTAAACGGTTGGATTCACGCTTGTCGGTTTTAATGTTCGTGATTAATAAGTAATGGAGTAGGGGTGAAACAAGGTGGGGACAGTTGACATTGTTAAGTATGACTAGACAAGTTTTTGCACGTTAACTGGCTGGTAGAATAGTGCAGACGTATTACTACAATTAAAATGGTGGGAGGTTTCGACCTATGAGATAGCTGAACTAATTGGGCCAGCGGACTAGCACGCTGGGTAGTTAGATAGTATATAACATCGTGTAACGTTCAGATTTGGTGAATACAGGCGAGCAGAAGCATCGTGTCGTGAAGTATCTCCGGTTGACCAGTACCTGAACTGTGTGCTTTGAAGACAAGAAGTCCTTGCTAACGGACTGACTGAGCTCTAGAAAGAAAGGTCTGAGTGGGCTGACCTTTGAAAGCCCACGCTGCGCTATTTTGATGTTCGCGCCTACCAGTAGGCGTGACCCCTGACAGCGCGCAAACTGTGTGCACTATTCTTTTAAAAAAGCTAAGAAGGGAGTGTCTCATGTAAGTGTCCACAGCAGGGGTGCTCAACCTTTACTGACATAGGATCTACTTTTACATTTCCCAGCCTTTGGAGATCTACCAGTCTGGTGAAGGCCTGAAACAAAAAAATAAAAGAAACCGAACCTACGCTGGTGTGCCTATCGGCATTATTCACTTTAACATAAAACTTAGAATCTCAGCCAGATACAAAATGCAGTGAACCAAAAACATATTTTATTTTAATAACACATTTTTACCTTAAAAAAAATAATATTTATATATACCTCGCGGGTGTGTCCTACATTCACCCCGCGATCGACTGCCAAGCACTTGAAGATCGACCGGTAGATCGCGATCGACTGGTTGAGCACCCCTGGTCCACAGCATCCGCTCCGCTATTTTTTTTTTTTTTTTAACGGAAAATGACCTATGGAAATGTAAAACACTCTTTGTCCACAGCACCAATTCCACTCCACTCCTCACCGCTATAGAGGCAAACAGTGTTTTCCTTTTTCACATGTCACTTTCCGTAAAAATAGCTGAGGGGAGGGCATGCTGCGGACAAGCCCAGTAAGTCATCTTTTTGTATCTTGTGTCTTTAGTATGATTACGTGCTGGATGCCTGGAAGGCTCATTGTCCTCTGGGTCAAGTCTTGAGTTGAGTCTGTTTTCACTTAGCACGCGAGACTTTCTTTCCTCTAGCTGAGTCAAGACAGTTTTGAAAGGTCCCAACTGATGAGGCAGACTGGTGCGCGAGGTACCGTTTAATTCCTCAGTCCACATCTCACACTCAAAACCAAGACAAGACAGACTTGACACAGTACGCTTACACCTTCAGCACGCGGGGTGTCTCTTACTGCAAGCTGACCCAAGAGACTTTTGAAGGGACCAAACTGATAAGACAGACTGATGTAGGCCATCATGGTGGATCCAGCAAATCGATATCCGTGTTCGATTTTAAATAATGATTAAGTCCCACTGAATTTGTCAGGCACAACATGAAACTTAGCGGGATGAATGGCCACTGTATATCGATCTTTCTCCCTACTGTTCACATTGTCCGTCATGAAAACACATTAAGTGCAGTTGGTTAGAATACAGTATCGATAAAGTATCTTCCCAATAATTGCAAGTAGCTGAGCATCAGGATAATCATGTTTGCTTGCGCAAAAAGGAAAATGGAAAGGGGGGTGGGGTGGGAGGAGGGGGGTGGGGGAGGGAACAATCTAATAAAAACTAATGGCTGTGTTTCAGTGTATTTTCTGTCAGTAAGCCAGTGTGGAATGTTTGCTGCGCTGTGAGAAGTAATGATAATGCTGATTGTGAAAGTAGCGAGAGAGGCAAAAATTTTGGAGGTCTCAGATACTCTGGAAAGTTCGCATTTGCGTCCTCTCTTCTCTCTAAGTGGCCAATGTGGAACGTTGCTGAGCTGCAAGAAGTAGTGACAGTGCTGACTGTATGCAATTGAAAGACACGAAGGTTTTGGAGGCCTCAAACATGCTGGGAAACTGATGAGTGTGCTCTATAACCTTATTGCTGCCAAGCCCAAATGCCATTCCTTCCTTTAGACCTTCAGAATAATAGATAATAGATCATCGGGTAGAAAGACAGCAGGAAGTAGTAACATTAGGAGTGCAAAACTTGCTGGAATAATGTCGGCCGATATTATCGGCTCACGGCAGTTTTAGCATAAAACGGTAGGGCTGATATATCGGCCGTGAGGCGGTCTTGTGCGGTATATGATGGGCCGATATATCGGTCCTGTGGCAACAACAGTTTAAAAAAATAACAATTCACCTTTGCATCCTCTCTGCTGAGTTCTGAATGGTTCATTCCCGGGTTTGCCGGATAGGTATTTTTAATGCTTTAAGTCTTGAAATGTAGCGTTCACTGGAGAGGAGCAGGCTATACGGTACATTTTTTGGCCTCCAGTATGCAACAGTACTTTTTGCGCGTTGTAAAAAATAATACTTAGACCGTATTATTAAGTAAATCATAACACCTACAGTCCTAAACTGTGCAAAACACTAAACTATGTGTTCAACTTGAACCGGAAAACCATTCGTGTACGCTCAGCGAACAACACTGCTTGCTCTAAAGTACACATTATTATGTTGAATATTCTTTACTTTTAGATACTTTTAGATACATCAACAATAATAACCACTTCCACTACCATCGCTACAGCGCTGCAAAAAGTGTCGACGCTGCTGGCGATGTGCTTCAATCCACCCCAAACAGTGAGTTGCAGGTTCTATAACTCAGGATATTTGCAATGTTTCAGGTAAAACAGGGGTTTTTCTCCCTTCTCTTGATGTGGCCGCAGCAGCTGGAGGAAGGGACCCTCCACTGACACTGTTTTGTTCACACTTATTTCCCGCTATGTCTGTCTCAATAGCTTTGTAATTAAAAAAAAAATAAATCTTTTATGATAATGACATCTCATGTCGGATCTGATTTATGTACATGTATCTATTGTGTGGTGGCTATTTGCTGCGCGCCGCTGGTTAAGCTCTCAACGTATAGTCGTTGTCATTATCCATTTATTTATTCACTGATTCATTTTCCTATTTATTTATTCATTTATTTATCTGTTTATTTACTTTCGTCTCCGTGGAAATAAATGAACTACATCTTTTCAAAATAACCTAGATATCTAGCTCTTATGATAAAATATATGCAAAACTGTGAAATCTTGGCTCACTGTTTGGCAACCAAGCAATTCAAGTATATGGATTAATGAGCGTATCTTGAGCCTCTTCGTTAGCCTGTTTTCCAATAACCACAGTGATGTTTGTTTTTGGTTGTTGTTGTTGTTTTTTTTTTGGGTGGGGGGGGGGGGGCTCAGATTGAAATGGAATTTGGTCTGTCACCATTATGTGCATGACTCCGTGATTTTGATTTTGATGCACATAAATGGAGAACGAATGAATAAATAATAAAATAAATAAATAAATAAATGATTAGGTAGATAGATAAATGCATAAATAGATAAGCCCTTCTGTATCTCGACCAGCTTTCTGTCACGACTATCCTGAGTATCGAACGTACTTGAAGTATTTTGTATCCCAGAACTGTCAACTGAACTCACGTGGTCGGTGGTTCTTGAAGCCTAAATTGGGTCATTTCTTTGTTAGCTGGACTGCAATGATGTATTTCTACTTGAAAAAATTCCATAGAGATTCTCAAAGTAGTGTACATCTATATTTCCATTGTCTGGCTGCCGTCGCTGAATGTGATCCATCAAAGGTGAAGGCTTCATTGCTTTACTTGAAAGAATTGGCTGTCGAGTCAGATAATATACTGGTAGCTGGGGACTGGAGGGTTACTGTATGAAACCAAATTGTAATCATAATTTATTTGGCCTTTATCCATCCATTAGAAGTTTGAGTTTGAATTTGGAGAAAGCGCGTCAATGCGATAATGGCCATGTTGTGCCAGGCTGAAGCAAGGCGGTAGATAGAATATAATAGAAAGATACCAGCAGCGCCAACCAACCACGCCCACGCTTCACTAGAGTCTGAGTTAGAATTCGGAGAAAGCACGTCGAAACGAAACTGGTCATTTTGTGCTAGGATGAGCACGACGGTAGACAGATTAACTCATTTCTCCTCGCGAACGGGGAATCCCCGTTTTCGCCTTTCGTGCCGAGCTGTACCACAAACGGGGAATCCACGTTTTTGTTGCGGTTTTTAAACAAATTTTATTTTTTCCATTCTAATTTACAAATTAATACTTTATACCCATACAGTAATAAAAACAACCACAGAATAACATAAAGCATTCATTTATAAACACTTCCACCCAATAGAATTGAAAAATATTAAAAAATAAGCGAGTCATGAATTTTTTTCTAACGCACCCTATAAAAGCATGAAAACTGCAAAATTTACTTGGGCCAGCTGAAGCAACTTGGCCAAATTTACTTGTGGAGAAATGAGTTAAACAGAACAATAGGACAGAAAGACACCGCACCAGAAACGCCAACCAACTTCCCGCAACCCCCGAGAAAATCCAGTGTTTAATTTCTTGCTCAGGTACACCGCAAACATTCCATGCTTTTGAATGTGTTTCGTTCGGCGCAGCAAAAGAATATACTATTCCTGTAAAGCTGGAATTCTGTGAAAAATTCGATTTCTGCCGTGTTCGGTTCATAGAATGGCTACACGTCTCGCTATGTGTGTGTACCGTGACAGGCCATGAGCGTGCCTGGCGCCCAGTCCGCAGGTAACTCAGACGCGGGTACAATACAAACGATGGTATTGATTTGGCTGCTGTCATTCGCCACAAAACGAAGGCTCGCCTTTGAATCATTACTTTGGATGGTAATAAACTGAAGGTTTGTGTGCGTTCCCAATCCAGGCTAAACGGTAGGTCACTGGTGCCAGAACTCAGGATGTTTGCATCTGTATTTTCGTATTAATTGTATTAATCATGACCATTTAAAAAGGTAAGAGTGTAGACAGCCTTCTGGAAGACTCGATACTCATTCACGTATTCAGTCTCCTGGAAGATCAAGAAATTATGGGTGTGTTTACGTTCAATCCACGATAAACGGTGAGTCGCTAGTACCGCAATGCGGGGGATTTGCAACTGTTTGTTTGTATTACTATCATCTAACTATATCTACATAAATAATAAATAAAGACGAATGTAAGTGTGTGTGTTTGTGCGATGGCAAAAAATATTGGCTCATACAACTCGGATTTACATGAAGTTTTGAGGATACCTTCTTTCCGCCCCTCAGAAGATGATATATATCTATATATATCTATTATATACTAGCTGAGGTCCCCGGCCCTGACCGGGATAAATCGGTTTGAATATTGGTTTCAGTTCTGGGTGGTTATTATGGACCTGTTTCATCTGGCCTGTTCCTATTTGTTTATTTTATTTTTGTTTGTTTGTTTTTAAATAAGCCTTACTGCTCTGCCTTTGTGAGTTGACACCCTGCGCATCCCGTACAACAGCATGATTTGCGTACGGGTTAGTGTGTTTGATAGTGAACCCATCGCAGGAAGTGATAACGAAACCTTAGAATGGCGAACCATGACTCGAGATATCTGAATGATGGCGAAACAATAAATTTCCAATAAAAAAAACTACACCGATTTGAGACTTCTATTAAAAACTGTGCACCCTTACATCCATTCTGATGCACCATATAAAATTTGAAGTCTGAGTGTTGAGTGGTTCAGAAGCCTTTTGCAACGAAAAATCTCAAGTCCACAAATATAATATCTATTATATATTTCAGTAACTTGCAACCTTTGGCATGACTAACTGACCAAACTATACACTCTTCAGGCCTTAAATTTGGCAGGAAGGTGGCAATTGAGATAAGGAAGATGATGGCTATAATTAAAAGTCGTTTACTTCAAACATGTATTTTATTAAAAATAACAATGTTTATTGCTATGTAACATCTGTATTTTTGCATGTTTGTTTCGTTATATATAGTACCGTGCATGTCATAAAAAGTAACCGTATCAAGCGTTCAGTTTGGTGCGTAGTGTTCTGGTGCGCATGAGTTCTGAAGCAAGACTGTAGTTTATTACTTTTATTATACTAGTGAGAGAGAGAGAGAAAGAGAGGGTGGGGAAATCACATGATTGTTTATTCTGGGCAATGCCCGGTAGCTCATCTAGTAGTATAGATTTCAGTAACTCGCAACCTTTGGCATGACTAACTGACCAAACTACACACTCTTCAGGCCTTAAATTTGGCAGGAAGGTGACAATTGAGATAAGGAAGATGATGGCTATAATTAAAAGTTGTTTACTTCAAGCAGGTATTTTTAAAAAATAACAATGTTTATTGCTATGTAACAATTGTATTTTTGCACGTTTGTTTCGTAATATATAGTACTGTGCATGCCATAAAAAGTAACCGTATCAAGAGTGTTCAGTTTGGTGCGTAGTGTTCTGGTGCGCATGAGTTCTGAAGCAAGACTGTACTTTATTAATTTTATTATTATGAGAGTGAGAGAGAGAGAGAGAGAGAGAGAGAGAGAGAGAGAGAGAGAGAGAGAGAGAGAGAGGTGGGGTGGGGGGGGGAAGCACATGATTGTTTATTCCGGGCAATGCCCGGTAGGTCATCTAGTATATATATTTTTTACATTTGGAGACTTTGATGGTGAAATATATTTCTGAGTTTGCTTTGTGTTGCTGACTAATTGCCTCCGGTTCCCATTTTCACAAACGCATGAGCCCTTAATGTCATCCCTTCCTTCGGATGTGTTCACTATTACACAAACTAGCCAGTGCACAAAAGCGTTCAGTTGGTGCGACGTGTCCTGCTGCGCATGAGTCTGAAGCGAGACTGGATTATCACGGGAAATAAAATTGTCAAGATCAGAGAGATGGAGAAAGACGGGTGGGAAGACAGGTTTATCCCGGGTAATACCGGGTACTTCATCTAGTATAAGTAAAAGTGAATGTGTATGATTGTGTATGTGTGTGTATGTGTGTGTGTGTGTGTGTGTATGTGTGTGTGTGCTTGTCTGTGTGTTTATGTGTTTGTGTGTGTTACAAAAAACACGTCTCGGATTGTGCCTTCCTTTTGGTCTGCGGAAGCTTCTCTTCTAGATTTGGAGACTTGAAAATGCCGGGAAGTATTTTTTTTTCACTTTGTGTCGTTGATATACCTTTCCGGTTCTCCTTATCACGAACGCATGAGCCAGTGATATCATTACTTCGTTCTCTACATCCGAGCCTGTGGTGTCATCATTTCTTTCCGATATGTCCACTTTCATACAAACTGGCATGGCCAGTGCGCAGTTCATCGTCATTTCATGACTGCTGACGGCAGGCGTCGGGTTTTGCAAAGAGAATGCAGTAAAACCAAACATCCTATATTCAATAAGATGAGACAGTCTAGGAATAAAGGAACAAACAATTGCAAAAAAACAAAATAAATTTAAAGGAAAGAGCAAGGTGAAGCATATCCATTATAATCACTCACAACTGAACCTAAAAAAAAAACAGATTTATCCCAGGCAGCGGTGGGTACCTCAGCTAGTACGGTATAATTTGCTTTTGATTTTGCTTTCCGCCTTCGAGTAAGGGTTCCACAAGACATGTTGCTTCGATCAAACTAAACTGTAGGCCGACCATTCCGTATGACGAAACCGAGTCGTTATAAGATGCGAACCGTTGTAATTTCTGGCCTGGGATCATTCATGGCTTTCTTTTGCTTGTTCTGTAATTACCATGAGCCGCAGAAAATTACCAGAAAAAAAAAATTGTCGTTCCAGTTTGCCAAAATTTTGCCAAACTGCACATTTTTAACTAATTTTGCGGCCTCAATTTGCCACTCGTGGCAAAGGCAAATTAAAGGCCCCAGTTTTCTCCGGGGACAGTTTAGTGCTCATTTGAACGTTGATGTTTCCCTTGTAGGGTCCACAAAAGAAAGGGAATCGAAATCATTTGTGTAGCCGCCCGACAGAATAAGGCACATCTCGGCACTACCTGATTCGATCATAGGGTCAATTTTATCGGATTTGCATTTTCAGTATTTTTGAAAAGTTTAACCTCTTTTCTATCCAGCAACTGGCTGTGACGCTCCGCGCTTAGTATGATCATCCCCCCCCCCTTTCCACCCCCCAAGCTTTCGATTGGCCGACTAGTTGGATGGTGACGTCACGACAATTAGTTTCAATGAGACCTCACGCACCAGTCACTTGCTGGATCTCGGTGAAACCAGAGAGTATAGATGTATAGAGAGGGTTCACTTCCGCCAAATCGCGAAACTAGGTCGCTGCGGTAAACAAGAAATTGAAGAATTGAAAGAGGCCGTCTTCACCAAAGATAGTGTGCATATCTGTTTACCATGGTTTGTCCATATTTTTGGGCTGACTGAAATTATTTCGAGCCGTTTGTAAGTTCTCACGCCCCGTGGAAATCCACAAACCGATTTTGTTTACCGCAGCGACCTACTTTCGGCCCCATGCTAACAATGGTTTCGCGGCGCCTCCCGTGTCTAGCAGTGCAAATCCACCAATAGTGAACCCTCTCTATACATCTATACTCTCTGGTGAAACTCAATAATTATGGTAACGTCACCATCCCATTAGGCACCCCATTAGTAGAGAGTCAGCGCATAGACGTGATGTCGGCGAAAGTTACCCAACGCGGAGGAATTTGTCCATTTTCGCACTATCTTGGGTCGCGCTTAGTTGCGATTCGGCTGTGAGAGTTACGAAAGTAACTTTGCAACTTTGTCGATACGGAGCTTCTGTTTGTGAACTTTTCACCTGGAAACAAGCTTTTTTTCACTGCGAGCCTTGGCTAAATCTGTCACACTTATCCGCCCCTCAAATGCACACAAACATGAGGCAATGCATTATAATGTAGGGAGGAATCTTTGTCTTTTAATTGTAGGAAAAGCTAAAAAATCATCAAAAAGGCTGAACCCCCGGTTGGGTATTTAGTCTTCTAACACACTGTTTACACACTTGCTTTTATCACACAACAAATTGGGACTCGGTAATTTTACAGTGTTGTGAAGACAGTCTAGCTTTTGTGCTATTGATAATTGTAGAGTTATTGATTCGATGGGGATGACTCTTACCTGGTCTCAATGGAGTGTCAGACTAGAGCATTCACACAGTCTTTGATCTAACCCCGCGTTCACATTAGGGATCCGCTTTTGTTAACTTTCGTACCACGCACGAACGGACAAGGGTAATGATGTCCCGAGGGCGACCTGTGCGTCGCGGCGCCTTACTTGACTGTAATATACCGAGTGCTTGCTCTACGTCGTTTTTGGCGTTGATGTCACTCCAGAACATGTCATGTCTATGCATGATTATAGGGTCTGGCTCAGACAACAGGAGCCCAGGTGCAGAGTCATGTAAGGCTCAGGGTTCATAGGGTTAATCTTTATATCTCGCCTTCTAGGGTTTTCACTCGCCTATTGGTTTTCTCATCTCACTCTGGTAAGTTCGGTGAGAAGACTAATAGGCGAGAAATAAAGATTAACCTCGTCCGGTCGTGGGTGGTACGAGAGTTAACGAAAGCGGATCTCTGGCGTGAACTCGGGGAAAGAATTATTAACCCTTTACTTGCCAAGGCAGGAAAATTACAGTTTTCATATTTCTTGTTACATTTAGATAATTATGAATTATGTCAGTCTTTTCAAGCCGTGAATGTGAATCCAAAAAAGCGAAATATATTTGATTTTCTATACGGCATTTTCACTTTTCTATAACTTTCAAAACTCTACTACAATAATTTGACAATTCACACGTCTGCACTGCTGGCATTGAACGGATCAAGTAAGATTCCATCATTTCAAAATCTGTTGTGTCGCATTTATGAGCATAACACCTGCCGTTTTAACGGGTTTTGCAGAAATTGCAATTAAAGTTGCTTTCGATATTTTTGTGGATTTCATTTCCTTTGTGGCTCTCTGTTCATATTTATCATAATTGTTATCATTTTGATTGAAAGATTATCTTTTGTACCGTAGAGATGGAGATATGTTATTATAGAAAAACTGACAGTCCGGGGAGAAAGTTTGCTGGAGGGTAAGAGAACTCCTGACCAAAGATCTTAAAATAGTATTAACCTAGATTCCCTAGTCGCGCTGCGAGAACCAGCTCGCGGCGTCCCGGGCGTGGAGAGCGAAAACAATGGCGGCTTGAGGTCAAGTTGTCCAAGCGGCGGCCTAGCAACGCTACTGTTTACCATAGGAAACACAAACCGTTTGCCTCGAATTTGATAGTAGGCCCACGATGTAGTACATAGTAAGCCTAGCTTGTTGTTTTACGTTGTCGAGAAAAGTAGATCTTGAGTGCTACAACAATCAGGAAAATGTCAGAGATTCTAGAATAAGAGAACATTGTAGGCCTACAATTGTTTTTAATACATGTATAAGGAGGTCTAGAAGAAGAAACTCAGAAGCTTGGACCGACAGACTCGCAAATTCTTACTTCAACGTGTGTGTTAGAGAGAGAGAGAGAGAGACAGAGAGAGAGAGAGAGAGAGAGAGGGAGAGAGGGGTTTTATAAGACGTACCACCATAACAGCTACAAAATCAGAAAAAATGAAAGTAATCGACAACCTCACCCCCCCCCCCCCTCTAATAAAATAAACAGACGGATATCAAGATCCAGCAGAAGCTCAAGTGCATGGGCAGACAATCACTAGTAGCATGTGAGAGTGTGAGGGGGGGGGGGATAAGGCGCAAGCATGATAATGGCTACATAAAATCATAATTTGCTACGTCAACAGCAGCCTCCAACTACCTGTGACAGACACCCCCCTCCCCCCCCCCCCCCCCCCCCCCCAAAAAAAAAGACAGAGAGAGAGAGAGAGAGAGAGGGAGAGAGAGAGAGAGAGAGAGAGAGAGAGAGAGAGAGAGAGAAGATAGGGGAGACAGACATGTAGAGGAGAGGGAGAATAAATTTCCGGGTTCAGTCCCAGAATTACCCGCTCCAGATTAGACTTAACCATCTTTTTTTTTTTTTTTTGTCTTATAAAAGTAAATCTGTGTGTGTGTGTGTTTTTTTTTTGGCCAAGTAGGCCTACATTGTATGGATAGGCGCTAAATTCTAGGTCTACCCTCCTGCATTGTAAGTGTATGATTGGGTCATCGTCCAGTTCGAAAATTCGATAATCTGAAAGTTGTAGCTGGGGATGGAGGTGTTCGGATTATCGAGACTAGACTGTAGACTGTTGGAATAGAGATCTATACAACACACCTTACTACTACACTACACCGACACTACTATCGGCCCCTAACTAGTCTAGTCTACGACACGTCACTTCAACTTGACTAGATCTACACAAACTACTACATAAACTAGATCTAGCTCTAGATCTAGGTTCTCTTTAGAACTCAACCTGAATGCTAAATCAGCTGACTGAGTTAGAATGCATTACTGCCATTGAGACCATCATGGAATGAATGAGGCTGGAGGAAGGGGGGCTCGTTAACTTCTTAAAATGTTCTCACCTGTGAAAAGATCGGTCCGTTTCCTTGCTTCTACGATGTGTACAACCGGGGACGACACAAACGTAAACAATGCTGACGATGTGATCAGATGTTTTGGTTTCGCTTTCACAGTGCTTCTCCTTCCCTTTACAGAAAAAGTAAACCAGGCTAACCGGAAGAGTTGTTTCTGACCTCAATGGCCGAAAGCGTTGAGGTACGGTGACGTGACGTCACTAGGGAATCTAGGTTAATACTATTTTAAGATCTTTGCTCCTGACCAAAGATCTTAAAATAGTATTAATACTATTTTAAGATCTTTGCTCCTGACAGACACGTCTCATTTTAGGTTTAAGGCAGTCAGTGTTTCTCCTATCCTTTTAGTCGCCCCCCCCCCCAACCCACCCTCCAGAGGACACGTTGCAGGGAATGATAACATCTAGTAGTTAATAACCATGCAGTATTAACTGTCATAGAAACAGAAGAATCAGCAGACAATTGGGTCCTGTCCATACCATCCGCGCTGCTCCTCGCCGCTATTTTTGCCGAAAAGTATTATGAAATAGTCAAACACTCTTTGCCTCTGCATGACTTGTCCACTGCTTCCGTTCCTCCTCCGCTCCTCACAGCTCCAGCTGTCTGTTTCGCATGTCAGACTTTTTACCTAGGACGTTGTTAGAAAATCGTCGTCTGTTTCCAAAAACAAATAGAGAAAATACAGAATTTTGTTCACTGTTCAGTTAGAGCTTTCTATGTAAAACACGA
Organism: Onchidella celtica; assembly: GCA_963931925.1. Classification (NCBI taxonomy): domain Eukaryota; kingdom Metazoa; phylum Mollusca; class Gastropoda; order Systellommatophora; family Onchidiidae; genus Onchidella; species Onchidella celtica. The sequence goes on from OZ007572.1 coordinate 32,847,591, forward strand.
TGTCCAGTTAAAAAAAAAAAGAAAAAAAGTGCACTCCCACCGTGATCGGACTAAGTAGGTAAACAGGATAATTATACACAGCGACTTCCAAAATATTTAAAAATTCAGTATGTATACATTTGAAAAACCAATACCACAACAAAAATAAAGAACAATATAATATGTACACAGTTAAGCCAAAATACACTATGAAATGAAGAATGCTATGAAAAATCCCGACGTCCCCATTCTGAAGTGCCACGCCCCACCAAAATATGCCCCCCCCCGTCCTTCTCCCGTGGGGCGGGCGCCTCACTTTGAGAAATACTGGTCGCATGTTTAAAATAATACGCTTTTGGGCAGTTTGACTTACATGATTAAAAGTGAATCTTTTTTTCCTGAGATAGTATTAGTCATATTTCCTAAAATATTTATATATATATTTTTTATATTTTGGTCAGTTTGGCTGACATAATACTGTGTGTATAATCATTTCATAGTTTCTATGTCCCAATGCGTACAACGCTTTCGGGTTTCATGAAAAACATACAGTATAACAGTTGATATAATTATATTTGATTACATTCCACTCGTACCAGCGTCCTAAAGATCTGTATTGAACTATGGCATTTCAGGATAAAAAAAAGGATAAAAAGAAAACTTTTAGAGGTTCCATAATTATTTATGATAATGAAAAACATTTTGTATCAGTGAGGATGTTGACTTAAAATCAATAGAAAATCAGTTTTTTTTTTTATCTTTGACAGGCTACGCTAAATAATTGCCCACAAATGGGTTTCTTGTTTGCTTTTATTGATTTTCTTTGTATACCTGGCATATTCCATCAATCAAGTCATGCGTAGTTCCCGTAGGGAGATCAAGAATGTACACAAGGAAATTTTGATAAATAAAAAAGAAATAAAAAATGACGCCTTTCATAATTACGCTATACGATTAGAAGTTTTTTTTTTTTTTTTTTGGTCAGAAACTGTTGTTTTTTTTGGGGGGGGGGGGCAGCAAATCTTTTAAGTAATTATAAACCTGATTGGAGAGCTTGTTAATGTGGCTGAAAATGTTAACCCTCTAGGGCCCGCCCCCATTTCTGCTTGTGGGAAAATTCTGATATTATGAGAATTTGTTCTTAGGGACATAAGTAAGGGATTTTCGTGATCGTTTAGTTGAATTAGTGTATAATTATTATAGAAAGTACTAAAAATAACTTTGCTCGACTTGACTTCTTGTGGGAACTGCAGCCGAGTGATGAATTTGTGTATGTACCTGGTGATAGATAGGTCATAGAGAGTTAAAAGGATTTTGTCAGAAGCAGAGGTTAAACATGATAAATAAATAAATGAAAATATCAACTACCCCGGGTCTGTGCCACAGTGGAAGTACAGATCAATGTCCGTCTCGCAAACAGTGCGGCGATGTTTCATAACCTGAAGAGCAAATAATAATACTATCGCTGGTTCCAGCACTTCAGTGTGGAGATGTGTAGTCTCCATGGAAACTGCAGCATAGTCTGTGCTGGTGAGGCCCCAATGCAAGGCTCTCTTAGTCTCGGGGAAAACGAAATTCTCGCAGCTTCGAGAGAAACAGCACCACAAGAAGACGGGGATACCATCGAACGTATAAAACTGTTTGGGCATCGGAGAGGCTGTGGAGTCAAGAGCCGGTTGTGTGGTACTGCAAGACGACTGTTCAATCAACATCTTACTAGAGTTGTTAGTGAGAAGACCTTGTCCGACATGATGGCGCGGAGAGCTGAGCACGTATGGGTGTGTCCCGAGTGCGAGTAGGCTGGTTCTACACCAAAGTAACCAAAGTAAGTTGTGCTGCTCAATGGTCAACGCCTTGGGCTATTTAAAGTGGAAAAGGGGAAGTGTGTGTGTGTGTGGGGGGGGGGGAGGGGAGGGGTTGGGGGGGGGATCTGTTATTTTGCTGACCAAAGAAAGTGGCTCTTAAAAAAGTAATAACTGTGAATGTTGTTGGGGGCCCGTAGCCTAATTACAAAGCCAAATAGAGGAAATACTGAGTTGTCTTCACTGTTCAACAATGGCTTACAATGTAAACCATCACGCGCCCCTAACAACAGTTTAGGCCTGTAATCTATATTTTTAACAAGATCTAGGGCACAGAATTCAGTAGTTAACAATTCTGGGATATAAAAGACTCAAGTTGGGTCCTATCCCCAGGATAGTCCCCATAGACAGCTGCGTATTCATTTACTTGGTTTGTTCATGCGTTTACTCATCTATTTATTTATTTATCTACTAGCTGAGGTACCCGGCTATGTCGGGATAAACCGGTGTTCGCACCCTTCTCTCTCCCTCTCTCAGACCTGGACCAGTTTCCATAATATTCCACTGTCTTGCTTCGGAACCCATATTCTACAGTCGTACCTGGTCGTACTGCAGATTTCATGCGCACCAGAGCACTAGCCACTCTTTTCTGGTAGGGAAATTGCGTGCCCCGAATTGAACGCGTATTAATACGTCGTTTCCGGTGCGGTGGGCTTACTACAGGGAGCCCAAAACAAAGATCATTATATTTTACATTTTTACAACTTTTAATTTAAAAATATCTGAAACTTGAATCAACATAATCGGTCCATACAAAAGCGATTGGACTGGAGTCGCTGACACTTAGGAAAATTAACTTTATAATTGTTGAAACTGTCATTTAGGCTGTAGCGTCGAGCAAAAAAAGAGGCGAAATTGCACCACAATGAATTACTCCCGCCACTATTTTTTTTTATAATAAGATAAGATTTATTTACCTTGAGCAAAAAAAGGATGAAACTTGCAAAACAATGAATTACTCCCACCACTATTTTTTTTTTTATAATACTAGATGAAGTTCCCGGTATTATCCGGGATAAACCTGTGAACCCATCGTTCTATCTTTCTCTCTCTAGCCTTAGGTCCAGAAAGCTTCCCATATTGTACAGCCTTACTACAGATTTCATGCGCACCAGAGCACTACGCACTCATGTCTGATAGGGAAATTGCGTGCACCAAATCGAACGCGTATTAATACATCGTTTCCGGTGCGGTGGGCTTACTACAGGGAGCCAAAACAAAGATCCTTATATTTTGCCTTTTTACAACTTTTATTTAAAAATACCTAAAACTTGAATCAACACAATCGTTCAATAGAACAGCGATTGAACTGGATTGGTTGACGCTTAAGAAAATTAATTTCATAATTGTCTAAACTGTCATTTAGGCTGTAGCGTCGAGCAAAAAAAGAGGCGAAATTGCACCACAATGAATTACTCCCGCCACTATTTTTTTTTATAATAAGATAAGATTTATTTACCTTGGTCTTCACTTTTAATTACTTCGAGTATCTATGTTCAAACACACCTCTATAGGCATCTATAAATTTATAAAAATTGAATTTGTTCATCTCTGTTCGCTTAATTAGGCACCTATTACTTCTTTATTTAGTGATCACTGAGTCATGCACTGAATGAATACATTCAAAATCGCAAGATCTAGGGCCACTCACATGGCTAAGATTTGCGTGAATAATGTTGAAGGTGCCTACCGTTCGCCCTGCGGAAATATGGTGTCCACTCAGTGCTGCTAGTCTAGTGATGATGTCATGTGCTCATGCATTCATGAAAAAGAAAGGATGAGTGGCAACGGAAAATTTGCAAACTCAAAGAAATTAATGCTCCCCACCATTTCAAGTATCCAAATGTGAAGAAAAGAAATGCTCCCCACCATTTCAAGTATCCAAATGTGAAGAAAAGAAATGCTCCCCACCATTTCAAGTATCCAAATGTGAAGAAAAGAAATGCTCCCCACCATTTCAAGTGTCCAAATGTGAAGAAAAGAAATGCTCCCCACCATTTCAAGTATCCAAATGTGAAGAAAAGAAATGCTCCCCACCATTTCAAGTATCCAAATGTGAAGAAAAGAAATGCTCCCCACCATTTCAAGTATCCAAATGTGAAGAAAAGAAATGCTCCCCACCATTTCAAGTATCCAAATGTGAAGAAAAGAAATGCTCCCCACCATTTCAAGTATCCAAATGTGAAGAAAAGAAATGCTCCCCACCATTTCAAGTATCCAAATGTGAAGAAAAGAAATGCTCCCCACCATTTCAAGTATCCAAATGTGAAGAAAAGAAAAGAAAGAGAATCTTCTACAGGTCGAAAGGAAGGCAGCTGTAAAATTTCAGGCACATCCGGGCTGTACGATTGTTTAAATATCCCGCCAGTTTTGTTGTTTGCTGATTAAATAGATTTATTTAAATTCTTGGATTTATTTCAATTTTTGGATTTATTTCAATTCTTGGATTTATTGATAACTTTAATTAATTTTCTATCCTTATAAAATGGGCATCCTTCACTGAGTGATTAGCTCACTTGTTCTCCCTTAGCCTTCAAATTATTCCCTGTTTTATTGACTTGACATGTTTTAGGTCATCCAGGTTAGCAAAGACAGAGGGCATTATTTATTAATTAAATGCAACCAACAAATGACCCTTCACAAATGGCGTTTCTCGAGGAGAGGCCAATCGAGGTATTTGGCCACGAGATGCTGGCTGTGAATCACACAGAAGATAACGAGAAAGGTAGACACGTCTGTCTTCATGAAGGCTGTTACCCAATCAGCCCCCCCCCCCTCCCGATCGCCCCTTTGGTAGTTTTCGCGCCCCCTCCCCCCGTTGCCCTTTTCGTCGCTTTCACCTCCCTGGAACTTAAACTCGCCTACCCACCTACCTTTCTGGGGGCGATATCATCCAGGTTGAGGACCACTGAACTAAATTTTCACCGACAATTCAAAGAAAAAAAAAAAAATCACTGTGTCCATGATTGTGATCTAACTCTAATTTAATTGTTTATGAGGTTCAAAAAGTCGCTTTCTTTGATTTAAATCGTGCTGGTGACGTCTCCGAAGGGAGCGGATGTCAGCTGTCTATGGAGGCTGTAATGACCCCTGACTGCCCTTGAGTCTCAGTCCGGACTTGCAGAGTCGCAAGGGGGCCCGGCACTGAAAATCAGGATGGCCAGGACTGTGCTGAGAGAAAAAGACATCAAATAAGCTGTTGTCAGTAGCATCCGAAACACAAGATACCGAGACGCATCAATCCGCCATATTCTGTCCACCGACTTGCGCGCGTATCATCGATGTCAACAATGCAACAATTCGAGACACCCCTTTATAACTGAACGAAAAGGAGTAGAACTCAGCGTATTTAAGAGCGCACAATTTGTGGACATAAAGCGGGAGAAGGAATGGGTCGTCTCGGTATTCTGCGCCTCGGCTAGTATTTTACACAGTAAGCTATAGGTCATTGCGAATGACGTCACAGAGTGTTTTTGTTTTGTTCTTCCGACACCCAAGATGGCCGGTGGATCAGCTGATGAGTGTAACTTCGAGATATGTCTAAGCGGTTAAAATGCCTGCTGGTTGCACTGCAGTTGGCTGTTATGACAGGGGTGGAAAGGATGGATCCAAGCTGGTCAGATTCCCTGCCATCCTTGTAAACAAAGGAAAGGAAGTGAAAGAATTGACCGAACGTCTCCCATGTGCATGTACACACGTGCCATTGTTTACTGTAGTGAACTACTTTTAGCTCGCCGCCGGTTGGTTCGCGACGCCTGAAGTGCTCGCAGTGCAAATCAGCTAATGAATCAAAATCAATGCTACAGTCGCCGCGGTGATGCGTCCGTCCTTACATCAAAGATGGTCGATATGCGTAATGGGCCTATAGAAGAGCAGTGAACACAACTCGGTACTGGCTGTTGTTAAGGGACCGTGGAATTTGACAAAGTAAGTTACAGATGATCAGTGGACACAACTGAGTATCTATTATATAGTTCAGGAACTTGCAACCTTTGGCATGACCAACTGACCAAACTATACACTCTTCAGGCCTTAAATTTGGCAGGAAGGTGGCAATTGAGATAAGGAAGATGATGGCTATAATTAAAAGTTGTTTACTTCAAGCATGTATTTTTAAAAAATAACAATGTTTATTGCTATGTAACATCTGTATTTTTGCATGTTTGTTTCGTTATATATAGTACCGTGCATGTCATAAAAAGTAACCGTATCAAGCGTTCAGTTTGGTGCGTAGTGTTCTGGTGCGCATGAAATCTGAAGCAAGACTGAAGCAAGTTTATTACTTTCATTATATGAGAGAGAGAGAAGGGGGGGGGGTAGCACATGATTGTTTATTCCGGGCAATGCCCGGTAGCACATCTAGTTTTTCTCTATTTGGCTTTGCAAGTTGACTGCCTCACCCCAACAAGAGACGCGCCTTTATTTTCTCTCTTCGGTTTTGTAATTAGACTGAGATCCCCTACCAACAGCAACAGATCACTCCAAAAATTGTTTGTTTAATATCACGGAAAGAGAAATCGTTATTGCCATAAATCATTGATCGGGCTCGTGCTCGTAGGGTTATCTTTGTTTCCGACAACAATGGATTACAGAATGGATGATCTTTTTATTCATGGGTATAAGTGTAAATGTGCAAGCATCCGTGGTGAATTTATAACGATCGTGCAGGTTATCTCTCGCTGTTTTGTTATCTCATGTTATTTCAGCATGCCAACGTCTGATAAATGATATTTACATTGCAGCTCTGAGGGGGGGGGGGTGGCTGCTGAGGTCAGGACAGTAGGAAAAAGAAAGAAATGCTGCAGCGGGAACATTTCTAAATAATGGCTTATATTGAAAAATGGTGATTTGTATACAATGTTCAGCAATATTATTTTATTTTCTCTGCTCGGCTTGACTTGAAAATCGTCTTTACCATAGCAACCTCCTTCCCTCCCACTAAAGATGAACAACAGAACTTTCAGGCATAGCATTGCTTTTGAATTCAAAGCAACCAGCAGTGGGTGATGACGTCATAAACTCACGCAGTTTGTGAAATGAATGGACCGGAGGCGATCGACCACCAACACAATGCAAACTCAAAACAATTCTTCCCCACCATTAATTTCCAGTCTTTAAATAATTATGAAAATGGACCCTCTGCGGGTCGCAAGGAGGGCACTTGTAAGGTTCAATGCCCACATCCGAGCTGCATACAACTTACAAGTGTTAAAAGTCTCGCGCGTTTTTTTTTTTTTTTTTAAGTAGCTGAGGCACCCGGGGTACCGGGTTGTTTTCTTGCTATTTGTTTGTTTATCTTTAGAAACGCCATCTTGCACTCTATTTGCGCGCTTATGCCCGACGTACCCCATTGAATTCTCGTGAAAGGGCCATAATTTGGGCACGGGTCAGTGTTGATAGAGAGTACATCGCAGGAAGTGATAACATCATGTGGTTGTGGAAAAGAAGGGTGGGGTGGGGTTGGGGGCGAAAATAGAGACACAAAGCAAACTAAAAAAAACACTTCCCCTCCTTTTCAAGTCTCTAAATCGACCAAAAGAACCCTCTGCCGGTTGAAAGGAAGGTGCATGTAAAATCTCACGCCAATCCGAGCCGTGTGAGGGGCGGCAGGTCTTGTTCAAAATCAACGAGTGGTTTTCTTACATAAGAAGAAGCTAGATAGATTCATACTGACCCATGCATGGCAATCTGGTGTATTTTAAAAGATGTTGTAATTGATTCTCCATACCATACGACCACTGGTCTAATCTTTCAGACAATATTGTGCTCCGTGAACAGCCTTCAGAAACTTTTTTTTTTTTAAACTAAAGAACTCAAGAATGATGATTTTGCGAAGAATCGCAGAAAGTCGGCCGTAGTAAATAAACGTGTCGCATTAACTGTTATAGAAACAGAAGAATCAGCAGACAATTGGGTCCTGTCCATACCATCCGCGCTGCTCCTCGCCGCTATTTTTGCCGAAAAGTATTATGAAATAGTCAAACACTCTTTGCCTCTGCATGACTTGTCCACTGCTTCCGTTCCTCCTCCGCTCCTCACAGCCGTCCGGTTCGCATGTCAGACTTTTTACCTAGGATGTTGTGAGGAAATTCTAGTCAAATACCAAAGCCAAATAGAGAAAATACAGAGGTGTTCACTGTTCAGCTAGAGCTTTCTATGTAAAACACTATGTCGCCCCAACAACAGCTTTTTTACCCACGGTCAATTAGCAAGTCATTGCTCTCTATATTATTTCACACCTCAGTGTTACAGCATTAGTGGACCGACTTTACTGTAGCGGTGAGGGACGGATGCTGTTAACAAGAGCCCTGACGGTCTTGGTTGGAATCAATACTGTATTGATCGGGCTCCTGACGCCGATTAATGGTTCAAATACCTGAGCTGTTTCCATGTGCGCCAATAGGCCAGAATGAAACACAATCACAGACAAGACAAAGATATTGCCCCGTTCAATAAGAGAGAAACAGGCATATGTATGATTATAACTACGAAAAACGGCAAGACACAATTTGTGAAAGAACAAAAAGCGGACTCTGTTATTAGTGGGCTTGATAACTGGAACAATCGTTCAAAAAATTATAGAAGCATGAAACTTGGTGCAAATATTCTCCTTACGATTGTGTTTAAGAATACTGTGTTGGCCACGAACAAAAATCCAACATGGTGGCAAAATCCAAGATGGCCGCCAACTATATAATAGTCCATAATTTTCTCTTCCTTGGCAACACAGCATCGGTAGTTTACAGGCACATAAGTGACATAGCGTTGTCCTTATCAAGCCCGTTTCATTCATTATCAATATAATTAAAGAAACATCTAACCGCAAAAAGTGTCCGAGCGAGATTTTTACGTAAGGGTGTCCAGCCCTTATTCCAGTACATATATCAAAACATTTATTGCTGATTTGAGTACTTAGATGGTCACTGACTTTAACTCCGTTTCAGGCTACACGGTGCCTGTTAGCATTTTTTATAGGAGGCGGAGATGTTTCTTTACCAAGAGCTGAGCAAAGCCTTAGCCGGCGCCGATACAGGCATTCTCGATACCGAGTTTAGCCAGCGATCCTTTGACATTGCCTCTTTTGACGTCACAACATCATTTTTGAATATCGATACTCCTTGGGACACGAGCGCCCGATACGATTCCAACTTCGGAAATACTGAGGGAGGAACAATTTTAGCTGGCGATGAACTAACTGACCAACTTGCAACGACCTGGGTACTGAAATTAGTCGTTGAGAATTTCTGGAGACCAGTACTTCCCATTTCTACCATAGAGCACACAGTGGCAGACCTCAGCCATGTTACTTTGCTCGCAACTTAGTGCAAGTCCTCTACTGAAAACACACTCCCGGGGTTCCAGAGGTGGTCATCCTTGTTGCCTTTAGGTCTATTCTAATCCCTTCTCGGTTTCTTGCATTATGTCTTATTCAATCCAACTAAAAACGTCATACAGTAGGGAATTTGATATCTTCTACAGATCTCATGTTATGAATTTTTGAAAATGGTATGTAGCGGAATTCCATTTTCCCCTATTTTCTATCACCAAAAAATTCCTTTAAAAAACATTTGAAAAGATAAACAAATTTTCTTGTGAAAGAATTTTTTTATTCATTTAATGATCAGGATTCTGAATTGTGGCCTCATGAAGCTAATCTTCTGCACCGTCTGTAATCTTACAGGTGTTATGAGAACTATTTGCGATGGTGGTGCACGATGTTGGCTATCTAATGCTGTTGTATTTTAAAAATTACAAAACATTACCAACTAAAACTTTAATGACTTTGTCGGATTTTGCTTTAAAATATTACTTTGGCTTTTTCTTTAACAAAAAGAGGAACAACAGTTAGTATCACAACTTGATTTACGTATAAAGGACAGTTAACAAAACGTCTTAAAACTGTAAAGAGATATGATCTCTCATAGCGCTGTCATTTAGTAGTCAAGTTGCTCTTTCGTCCCTGACTTTTATTCCCTTCCATTATCCTTTTCTAAATTAATGTCTTTGTATCCTGTTGTTTTCTCTCTCTCTCCTACTCTCTCTCTCTCTCTCTCTTTCTCTTTCTCTCTCTCTCTCTCTCTCTCTCTCTCTCTCTCTCTCTCTCTCTCTCTCTCTCTCTCTCCTACTCTCTCTTTCTCTTTCTCTCTCTCCCTCTCGTGTAATTCTCAATGAAATGATAAACGTAAATCACTTCCATTGTCCTTTCTCTCAGGGACAAGCTTCTCCATCAAAATGTTTATCTTATTCCATTTAACTTTCTCCCGCTCTATTTTTTTGGCAGAATGTAATTAAAACATGGTTAGACTTAGAAAAAAGGGATAAGGAAAAAGAAAACGATATTACTCCAAATAGTTTAGGCCGGCAACCTCTGTTTAACAACAGTAATATTACTGAATTATTAGATTTAGAAATGAGCCACTGTGGATAGAAAAATGGGCCAGAGAGGGAATTAAATATTTGTATCAGATGTTTAACGAAAACAACTGGAAAACCCTGCAAGATATTGCTGAGATAATTGGACATTATCCTGGTATCCATTTCGACTACTGGGCAGCTACAAATGCTGTTAAAAAAGAATGGAAGGAAATTTTTGTAAAAACCAGAACGGAAGACAGATCTCCTTTGCATACAGAAGATGAGGTAGATGAAAATGTAAAAAATATTTTTTAACTAACGAATAAAGAAATTAGAAAGAAATTAATAAATAACAAAAACGCCACGATCTGTAGCTCGGGTTTCTGGAAATGAAAATATAATGTTGACATATATCCTTATTTTGATAGCGGGTTTAGAGCTTGTAAAGAAACCAGATTGAGGCTCTTACATTTTAAAATTCTACACAATACGTGGAGAAGAGCCAGAGAAAATGATGTGCAACGAAGCGGAAAGACTTGGAATAATGTAAAGAGACTGGCCCATGATAGAGAGGGATGGAAAGTGTTTGTTGGTGGCCTATACCCTGATCCAGGGTGAGAAAGGCAATGATGATGATGATGATGACACAATATTTACCCAACGAATATTCTCTTACATAAAATGAAAATAAAGGAAAGTAATACATGCGAGCATTGTGAGACGCCTGATTTTATAGAGCATTTCTTTTTCCATTGCAGCAAACTGAAAGACTATTGGCCTTATGTGGCCCAGTATATTCTGAATAAAACCGGTAAAAGAATTGAAATAAATGAGAAAATTGCACTTTTTGGAATATTACGTGGGGACTTAAACTATAATGTAAATCAAAATACTATTGATGATATTAACACTATATTACTAATTGCTAAAATGTGTATCGGTAAAGTAAAATATGGCAAATCAATTAATCTTAAATTTGCATTTGAGACAGAAATGCAGGTAAGAGAAAAATATCTGAAGGTATGTCCGGATAAATAATCAGAGAATGAATGGATGATTGAAAAGTATGAAGAATGTGTAAGTGAAGTAAGAGGAAAATGAAAGCAAATAAACTTTAAAAAAAAAAAAAAAGGGCAATGACGAAAAGATGAAAATGCAAAAACCAGTACATTCCAAAGTGCATGAAGTAAAGTAAAATTAGTATACGGCCGTATACTGCCATTATTATTCGGTTATTGGCAATATATTATTACCATCTGATTATGATTTGCCGCATATGGCTGATAATAACCTATTTATTTCTTTATTCTTATTTTTTATCTCTGTTCCTTTGTTCTTTCTTTGAATCTTTTCTATCTTACTTGCCGTTGAGATTTTTATCCATTATATATTTATGATTTAATTATAGCTGTTTCTCACGCACACCAGAATAATTTGTATATGGTGCATCGACTCAGTTTTTTTGTTTTCTTTTTTTTATACCAGTTGTTGAAAATGAATTGTAAAAACCGTCAGCTGATAATGAATAGACCAAAAATGGTTCGAGAACAGCCGACAACACAGAATTCAGCAACTGACAATTCTGGGACATAAAAGACCTCAATTGGGTCCGAGCCTCAGAACAGTCCTTATAGACAGCCGTATATTTATTTACTTGACTATTTCAGATCATATGCGTACTTTCATACTTATCTATTTATTCATTTAATTAGCCACTTCGAACTAGACTTCACTACGTATTTATTTACGAACTCACTTATATGGATACCTTTTTAAAGTAGTTTAAAAATTTTTTTTTAAAAATCTCCGTTATTATATAAATGCTAGTCCTATTTAGTGATATCCAATCACGGAGTCATGCACGAAATGAATGCACTGCAATCTGAGCCCCCCCCCCCCCCAAAACAACAACAACAACAACAACTGGAGTCCATACAGCTGATTTCATGCGTGCGCATTAGAAGGCGATAGTCGCCATCTTGTATAGGGCAAGCACGGACTGCGCCTCAGCGTTTACACATCCGTTGCATAACAGCTTCTGCTTTCTACCTTCTCTTTCCTTTTCCTCTGCTAACTCCTTCTTTCTTTTCCTCTGCTCATGTACCTTCTGTTTCTTCTCTACCTTCTTTCTTTCCTGCTTTAAAAGGAGGGAGAACTGTTCTCATTCAATTTGTCAATGAATTTACTATAAAACTAGACCTTAATAGCCTATGTGTTTGGATTTTACAATATTATTCTTTGTTTCTCATTAAATTCCGTTGTTTACTATTAGCTCACTAGTTCACTGGCTCTTTTGAACTCTTGTTTTGAATACATCATGTAATCATAATAATCTATATGTATATTTGAGGACTTGAAAACTTTGTCCTCTATGCATTCCATGACCACAGCACACAGAGTTCTGAAATTTTTTGTGCTGATGCAGAGCAAAACGTACGAGGTTTTTAAGGAATACTTCTTGAAATTTGATGCTCTACTGATTTTAGAAAAATCAAACAAAAAATCGGCCGGAAAAAAACTCCAGTAGCCTTTTTAAGCGCTTTCCTTCGTAATATATATTTGTGGACTTGAGATTTTTGGTTGCAAAAGGCTTCTGAAGCATTCAACACTCAGACTTCAAATTTTATATGGTGCATCAGAATGGATGTAAGGGTGCACAGTTTTTAATAGAAGTCTCAAATCGGTGTAGTTTTTTTTTTTATTGGAAATTTATTGTTTCGCCATCATTTAGATCTATTTCGAGTCATGGTTCGGCATTTTAAGGTTTCATTATCACTTCCTGCGATGTGTTCACTATCTAACACACTAACCCGTGCGCAAATCATGCTATTGTACGGGACGCGCAGGGTGTCAACTCACAAAGGCAGAGCAGTAAGACTTATTTAAAAACAAACAAACAAAAATAAAATAAACAAATAGGAACAGGCCAGATGAAGCAGGTCCATAATAACCACCCAGAACTGAAACCAATGTTCAAACCGATTTATCCCGGGCAGGGCCGGGGACCTCAGCTAGTAAATAATAATGGTGCTAGTGATCCCATTTGATGCACTTACAACACTGATGTCACAATGCAAGTACCAGTGACCGCACCTCATGCAAGGTGTCAGATGAATGCATGTCGGTGCAGTCAGTGCCATATGTGCATAATCATACTTATAATACCCAGAAAACATTTTCTTTTAATGAAAATCCACCCGAAGTAGATTGTCCAGAGCACTTCTGTGAGCTTACACCAGACCACTAAATGGAGAAATCTGTAGGGTCACATAATATTTTTATTAATATTTACCTTTGAACTCAAGATGGCAGTTGTGCGAACACAAAACTTGGGAACGTTATCCAAGGCAAAATACAAGCTTAAACAGCAGTCATATGCTATGTGATGTTGTGATCTCTTGATAAGAACGTCACAAAACGTGGATTAGTCACAAAAACACTGGTAAATGAAACTGTATGGAAAAACAAATATTGACCGCATCAACGTGCTGACTGCACCTAGTGCATTGACTATAGATCTAGAATCTAGATTCACTTGGCGAGAGATTGACCTGTAGCCGTAGGAATTTATACATTTTTGTTTGGAAAAGCTCTGGAATGCACAATCCAGCTGTGCTCAAACCCCTGAATAACTAGGCTAAGGCTCTTCTGATTTTTAGATATATATATATACTTGACTGAGTGAGTACAACCAAGCTTGTAGGTTAAGATGTTCTTCTTCTTGCCTATCCAGATCATTTGCTACATCTCGGCCTATGATTTACATATATTATTATAATTATGCCTCTCTCTCTTTCTCTCACTCTCTCTCTCACACACACACACACGCACACGAACACGCACACGCACACACACACACACACACACACACCAGCTCCTGGATCTTAATGGGTCTATGGTAAAACCAACTTTCCCTCAGTTCTTTAGCATGTTTTGTGTGTGTGTGTGTGTGTTTTTTTAATAATTGTTATGGGTACACCCTCTCATTATTGTTATCTGAGAGAAACTGATTTGTAAAGTTTCCTCTGTCCACACGCTGATTTTTTATTTTTCTTTTAACATGACTCATCATGAGCTAAACTAACATGCGGTAAAAAGAGTACTACATAGTTCCCTTCCCTTTTACTTCTAAACGATTGACCAATTAATAAAAATACCATAATATAAAAACAGCATAAATCATAAATTTGTATTTATTATCAAACACTTTAAAAGAAAATAATACAAGTATATGATAATCCGTAAATAACATAAATGTTATTATTTCTGTTTGTATCTTTTAATTTTGATCACCACCGTGAAAAGAGAAAAAACAGCGCTGACTAGGCCCTATCTATTACATACAATAATGTACTGGGTGGGCCTTGCACTGTCGTACTTTGCCCTACTTTTTCCGCCATCTTGGACTTTCAATAGTGCGCGGCTCGCAGGGCAAGCGAAGAGGGCTGTGCGCACTCCAGTGTTGGTACCTCCAGAGAGTATAGATCTATACTCTCTGGTACCTCCATGAGTTGTTGTAGTACTTTTAAGCGCACGGTCTATCAAACGGAGATTCCCAATTTTCGAATGACGCTGAACGACATTGCGTCAGCCTTCACCTTTGACTTTTCTCACCGTGCCGACGTTGGAACACGGACAAAATGAAAGCAAACTTGCAGATCATGACATTCATACCCTGCTGGAGGAAACTGGCATTGCGGAAAGCCTCCTATCTTAATAAAGCAAGTTCCGAACGCCAATGACAATGGAGAAGGAGAAGGAGACGGAAGTAATGAAGAGTATAGCCTTTGAACTGGAATTGTTATTCGGCTCTGCACCATGTTATTTTCAGGCCTATTTCAACATAGCACAGGTAATATTTAGTGTAGCTTTAAGTCTGTGTTTGTTGTGAATGTTATCAGAAATTATTGTGATATTGAGGTCCCTAGTGTACAACGCGATATACTGTGCGCAATTATTTCAGAAATTGTAAATATTTCAAGAGATATCGTATATATATGAAGTAGATGCATCTTACGGCAAATAAGCATAAGCTTGTGTTATTCCGTATTATCGTATGTCAATTACGTGTCCTTTTCTTAAAATTAAATAGAAACCGATACGCGATGACTCGCAATAGGGCTACGTGTGTAAGCAGATAGTTGGCAAAAAAGAAAAAGCGTTTTGCAGAGCCCTACGGGCGTGTACAGACGGACACCAGCAAACGTTACAAACAGAACATAAATGTAATTTTAAAAACGAATTACCTAATGAGCTCCGGCATTGTAGGGGAGGCCAACATTTGTAGTTTGAAGGAATATATCTAGTTACGTTTTGTTGAGTAGTTGAAGCGTATTCATTTGAGTCTTAGAATCTTTTCAGCTGCAGCGTATAATAATATATAATTAATATCTTACCATCACTACGACTGCCGATCAGCACTCAGCTGTACACGGTAAGGGTTAATGATATAGAACAGATCTTCAAGAGGCTGCAAGATAATTATATTTACTGATAAACAAAGGATGACAAAGACAATTCAGAAATATATTAAAAGTACACGCATGAGTGCTCATTCTTGTAGATGACACAAATCAAAAACTCCCATGAAAACACCCACTTGAAAGTTAGTAGTAGTCAGGTCGGTGGTATTATCCACCAAAGACAAACTTAAGTTCATTATGTCAAGGCACTTAGCCCAAATCATTCCTGGCTTGATTTCAAAAGATCCACCATCCAAACAAAGAAGAAAACGGTAGTTTAAATTAGTTCACCTCCCCATCATTTGGCTGTTTTGGTTCGCAAGAAGAAATACTTTGAACTCAATATATTAAACTGCGATGTCCGTACTTTGCTTGAACTAACGTTTTTGTCTTTTTTTACTGTGATAACCCGAGGTTTATGTCATTGAATACCGCCTTTCTTTATTTTGCAAGTCACTTAAGGAATTATGGTAATGTCTTATATTAACCTTACAAAGTCTGGACATGGGGACCTTAATTTTTGTTTGTTCTATCGCCATTTTCTGAAAAAACAACAACAACAACAACTAACAAACTGGAGATCTTTGAGTGTGTAAATGAGGTATAATAAATATGCACCCTCGTTTAAAACGCCTTGTGGCACTTGTCAAGCTGTTTCACAGTTTCAGTTTTTCTAATTCCTTGTCAATATTGTCATCATGCTAAAGCCGCAAGGGTTTAACGTGGAATTTCTCAATTGTGCACGAAATGGAGCTGGAATAAACGAGACCTGAGGTCGAGATTTACTATTATTATTGTTATTTACAAGTATGTTATAAGTACTTTTCGCTTGAGATTGAAATTTAAGATTCATGGGAAGGCATAAAAATGAATAATTATACCATTATTTGTACTAGCCAACCCCGGGCAAGATAAATCTTGAAAAATTTCCTTGTATCACATCCAGCTGTAGGCCTATATCTAGATCTAGATCGCATTCATAACGGCACTTAGGGTTGATGCAAAGACAAAAAAAATGTGTTGTCCCCTTTCCTAACCAGCTGGAAGATGCAAGAAGGATTTTGAGCTAAATAATACTTATTGGTTGCAGCGATGACTTCTATAAACTGTTTAAATAATTCACAATGAATTGCTTACAATATTAATATGTTGTGCTCATAGGAACAAATATGATCATACCTGGTAATCTTTCCTCAGCAAAGTAGGTCATAGTGACGTCATCGTTATATCGTGATATATTTCATCTGATGCATATTTGACATGATAACTATCCTCTGAAACACAGACATGTGCGCCATGTGCGCTCTCATGCCAAGGGTCCCGGGTTCTAAACCCGGCCGGTGCAGGCATGTTGGAAGTTTGGGATTTTTCTCATATTTTCGTGTCCCTGATCCTATTGAGGGGTAGGATCGAGTACCTAGTCTTCTCGGATAAGGACGAAAAAATTCGGAGGGCCCGTGTGCACGTTGCGCACGTTAAAGATACCTTGGCAATTGGAAATCGTAAAGAGCAGGCCGAACAGGCCGCTGCCCGGGCAAAATTAAATAAAATGCATCCCTACCATGCCCACCCCCCACCACCAAAAAAAAAAAAAAAAAGAACCGCCGACCGGCGCTGCACTGTGGCGACGACGTGCCTGCTCCAGTTGTAGCTGGGGTGCAATGGCACAAAGGCAAATTTCCCAAATGGGATTAAAGAGTTATACAAATACAAATACAAATACAATTATTTACAATTGAATGCATGTTTGTGCCCACTGTTCCGTCTGCTAATTTGGTTAAAGATGTGCAGAGAAGCGTTACTGGCTGCGGAGCCGACGATGAAAATAATATGATACCTCTATTCATGCTTCCCCGGTACACCCACCGTTTTTTGGGGGAAAATTTCAAGTTTTATGCATACTTTGAATGCAAATAACTTTGTGTCTAATAGTGCTACACGCATATAACACGAGTGATATGAAGCGTACACCTCGTCTACAGAATAATCATTTAAAAAAAAATAGTCATAAGCATTTTGAGGCGATTGTATTAAAAGGCTAAAGCGCCCGCTCTGCGAACAGTAGGCCTACTATAGGCATATTTTGACATTAATTTTAATCTGGGCAGGTCTAGATGAAGTCTTGCCAAGGGATAAACCTAACTCTGCCCTCCTTCCCTCCCCCCTCCTCCAGCCAATTTCTCCTATCCATCCCATCTTTCTCCACTCCCCCCCCCCCCCCATGTCCCTTCTCTCCATCCCCTCTCTATGCCCCCTTTGTCCTCGAGACCCACCCCTCTCGTCCATTTACTCTTCCCTCCCTCTCTCTCCCTGACAGATGCTCTAATGCCAGATGTGCTCATAGTTTCCCCAAGCTTAGGAGACTTGACAAAGTTGCAACAGTAACTTCATAAAACAACCTGAACACATTTTATACTTCGTTCAACAATCATTATTCGTGCGCTACACAACACACACTGACAGTGACACAGGCTGCTAGAGCCCAAGTCTAGATCTAGGTCACGTTAATAACGGAACTTAGATTCAGTGCAAATACTTATTAATAAACTTATTTTCACACAACGGATTCTTACAAAATACATGGATGTGATGTTTACAGTTGATTTTCGACCAACAATGTGTGAAGAAAGTTTTAGGAAAGGCAAAGAACGAAGACAGGGCGGGGTAGGCACCGAGTGAAAGTTTCGATCACACTTTTTGATTCTACCGGTACTCGTCGAAAATGCGTCTCTGTTTTTTGTGGCTCAAAAATTTTTTAATATACATAATAGTAAAGACTGATTTTTGTTCAAAATGAATGTGTCCACGTAACTTTTCGCTCTCTCTCTCTCACTCTTGCTCGCACTCCCTCCCTCCCTCCCTCCCCCTCTCTATCTCTCTCTCTCTCTCTCTCTCACTTTCATGCCTCGAAAATTGCTCACTCACGCAAAAAAAAAAAAAAAGGGTTTGAGAGCATTATTTTTTCTTTGCTTTTAATCTTGTGTCTAAGTGAACATTTCTTGCGTTTCCGATTTTTTGTTCTACCCCTCCCCCTTTTCACATACAACGTAAGTATGTAAGTAGACAAAGTAAATGAGCTTGAGGTCGTAAAAATCTGTAAACCGAGAGGTATTTGCCCTACGCGTCATTTTGCCGATTTTCAGGTTTTCTCGTGTAAGTGGTTCTCTCACTCCTAATTTTATTATGCATAAGTGTGATAAGGGCGTATTTTACATGGGCATAATTATGCAAGTTTTGACTTTGAAAAGTATTGAACAAAACTCTGATTTCACACAATTCTTCAAACCTTCGATCATTTTCTGGAAGAGGCAAAAATGCACATACAACAATATGGAAAATACCCGACAATATAAATATTATAATAGTTCTGACCCGTTTTACTGAGATGAAAATGGCAAATCGAGGTGACAATTCATTCAATCTCATGAATTTGTAAAGTTTCAAACTGTAGCTGCTCTCTGTTCTAGAGCGGAAGCCAACAGCAGGGATCCTGGGTTTTAATTGTTCTTTAAAATGGTGAGTGGAGGTGATGCTGTTTCGCGATTCCGACCAATGAAGTTGTGAAAGTTTCTAAATGTAACGGCCTTAATATGTCTTCTCATATAAATATGAGCATGTAAACCTGCAAGCTAACTTACATCTACCAGTCTTGATGAGTGGTTTCGGAGCATTTTTGCTAAACACATCCATGGTCCTAGCTCCATTATAGTAAGAGATTCATTCATTTTTATTCGCTGCAGCAATCAATAGAAAATGAGCGTTCGTTGTCAAAGCTCTACTGTTATGGTTGAGACGCAGAATTGTGGAGCAGCATACCAATGAGTAAGCTACAAGCTACCATTTTGTAAGGCATTAATATCAATAACCACTGGCAGAGACCTCGGTCGTTGTACGGGATAAATAGACTATTTTGGTTGGCTTCAGTTCTGGGTGATGAAGATAGATCTGCTTTACCATGCCCGTTCCTTCATATAGATTTTGTTGTAAGTCTTACTGCACTCCCATTGCTCGTTAATGCCCTACGTAATCCTCAGTATTCGAGACGAAGAATAATTATCATGAAATGGTAAGAAACTCAGACCTGGAATAACCATAAACCAAAATAAGTACGTGGTTAGGGCATGAAGCGGTGAGGGGGCACCACAGGAGGGGAAAAGGAGAACTACAGAGAAAACAGTTTCTCCAGGTGCGGATTTACCATGGTTCAGCTGAACTAGGGCCCCATGATAAATGCCCGGACATCCAGAAATGCGGATAAAAACGCAGCCTAAAACGGCACATCTTGGCACAGTTTTCTCTTTTTCAATTCAGTATGTTTCAAAATGTTCTACCTTGAGCTATGAGGCATAAAACAATTACCAGTCCAATCCGTCCAACGGTTTCCAAGTGATCACTGTCACAGATAAGGGTCTTGTCTTACATGTCCCAGTATCCATTATGTTCATAATTGAGTTAATTTGGGTTTTCATGTGTATATAAACGAAAACGGCAGTGGAAATGTCAAAACCGTTCAAGTAGTGGAACACGGAATGTTTTCATGTGCACGTAAACGCCGTTTCTGGCCAAGGGAAGAGACAAAGGGTACCAAGGTTGGGCTGTGCTTAACTGGCTTAAGGCATCAGTTGGCCTTAATCCTGCCCTGAATGAACCGCACACTGAGCGGTTTGTTCAACGGTGAACACACATAGGCAGAAAGTGTTGACATCATTGTCTCCTGCATTCCGGAATAATAAAAAAAATAGTGATTTTGGGGAGCAAAATGGGCGACACAAAGCAAACCAAAAATTACTTTTCCACCATTTCGAGTCTCCAAATCTGAGAAAGAAAATTCTGCGGGTGGAAAAGAAAGTACTTTCAAACTTCCACGCCAGTCCGAGCTGTATGAGGGGCGGCAGGTCTTGTCAAAAATCCCTCGAGTTTTGTAATGTCTACTAGCGGTGGTCCCGGTGTCGCCCTGAATAAACTGTTTGCCAGGGCTGATGATTATGTTGGATCTACTTCATTTGGACCTTCCTTTATGTTTATGTCGTTTTTGTTTTTCTTTGGTTGCTTTTAGATACAGTAAGTCTTAGTGCATTGGATGCAGTGCATTCCCTTTAAGCATTAGTGTCCTACGCAGCCCGTCAGCATTTGAAGCGAAGCTAGTCATGAAATGGTGGCAACCTGCATAATGGGTAGTTTGTTTAGGTCAGGTCATCTTACTGCAAACTGTAACTGACAAAAGGCACCACTTCATACGGAAAGTCTGAAAGAAATCAACACAAACTGTGAGGGGTCGCTGCCCCCCTCCCCCCCACCCCCCTTTCCTCATCTTTCTTGTCTCTACCAACCACGTGAGCGATTAAGGAGGAGATTTGGGCAAAAGGGGAGTGGGGGGTGGGGGAGGTCCAGGCGGTACACTGTCATGTGGTCTGTTCTTTAGCGAATGAAATAATGTCATCTCAATATGTGCCAACTCAGCGTGGATTATAGATAAATAATATAGTACGGTACTGTTACTACTACTACTTCTTTTTCTTCTTCTGCTTCTACCCCCACCCCTCCCCCCTTCGTCTTGACTTGCAGTTTGTGTTGATGCACTAGTTCTAGTTCCTGCAATTTTACAAAAATATGTAAAAAGGCATAAAAAAATTGATGCCGTGTCCATCCGGGTGGCAGTAGTGAAAAGCATGGAGTTTTCACTTTGGCTAAACTTATAGCAAAGTCTAGATGAATCGGAATTAAGGGGTCCCGCGGATGGAAAATGTGCGTTTTCGGTAAAATTTTCCACTCCTGTGGCACATTTCTAATGATACTGAACTTTAAAATGCGTTATAAACATCCTAGTCCGAAGTTCTGGATCATCATCCTCGCCTTCTCATCCTCATTTTCTCGAATTGTTATTTTTCGTGGATGTGGGTATTTTTTTTTTCTTAGTCATTTCTATTATATCTGTCCCACAGCTTTGAAATTTTGCATGATGATTCATAAGACATTACTGCATGTAGTTGAAAAGTAACATTTTTGATTAATTCAATAGTTTTGATTTTGTACCCCATTAATTTTATTATTGTCGTAGGCTCAGAGACCTATACATACAGAAATGTCATATCCAAAATAAATAATTATATCATTACAAAAAGTAGTTGTCAGCTATTTAATTTCAGCTGTTCTTAAAAGAATACAAAAAGAATGTTGGCTCTATGTAATTATTAAGAAAATAAAATTATCATTAAAATCCAATATGGCCGCCGTTACCATGGCAACCGCAATGTGTACGGAAAAATTTACGACATGATTGTACTTACACAAGCCTATACAACATAGCCATATATCATTTAAGTCTTAAAAGTTTAAAATACCGAAAATTGGAATTTTGGTATCAGGCCCCCCTAAACGCATTAGAACGGTGAAAAAGATACGTTCGTTACCATTATCATAGTAATTAACATTTAGTTTATGCAAAAGATGCATAAAAACACGTTGTCCAAAAACTGTATGCCGTAGGCCAACTCGTAGATCGCCTATGCCATAGACTAGTCTGTAAACCGTATTTCCAAGATGGCGAAAGGCTAACAGTAGACGAATTTGACCCGCAGTAGAGATCACGCTAGAGCGATGTTTCGTGACGTCACACAATGGGAATGTCCCGTCTGGTTTATCCCTAGTCTGTGGCGTGGATGGTCTAACGGTAGGAAGTGAAAACGTCATCACGGGCTCGTTTTCGCGAAAAGAAGAACCGGACGCGAAATCAAAAATGAGTTGTGGGACTAAATTATCCAGCGGTTTCACAGTTGCTTTTTTCCGATTTAATTTAGCCTAACTCCTTATCCAGAAAATTAAAGCCGCTAGACCAGGGGTGCTCAACCAGTCGATCGCGATCTACCGGTCCATCTCCAAGTGCTTGGCAGTCGATGGCGGGTTGAATGTAGGACACACCCGCGGGGTATATATATATATTTTTTATTAGTCTTTGCATTTTGGCGGGTCGTTTTTCTGGGATGTGGCGGGTTTGTGTTAGTTTTTTATTCTTTTGTCCTTGTGAATGTGGCGGATTGAAAATAAAACGTGGCAGGACGGCAGAAGTTTACCTGGCAACACTGAAACCGCCATTATGGGTTCGAGATAATCGACATTTACCGGTTTCGACTAATTTCGAGTAGATCAGAGGCCAATCTTGTTTCAGGGCTTCGCCAGACTGGTAGATCTCCAAAGGCCGGGAAATGTAAAAGTAGATCCTATGTCAATAAATGTTGAGCACCCCTGCGCTAGACTTTTAACGTCGAATATCTCAGTTGTGCAAAGAGTGGAGTTGGAACAAACATAACGTCGCGAAAAGACAATAATGCAGTAACAGGTCTATCGTCAGTTAATCAACATTACCAACTTTTCAATCGAAGAACGACAACGGAAGACAAAGTTTACAACTGTCATAGTGGAGCCCCGAAAGCAAACTATGATTATGCCAATAAATTTTAAGTAAAAGATTGGTAAATTAAATAATTTGCCAGTCTATAATTTAGTTAATTAATTAGAATGCACTTTATCAAATACAACTCGGTTGTTGAATAAAAATGCATTTCAACAATAATTTATAAGTCAAAGTTTACAACTGTCACAGTGGAGCCCCTAGAGCAAACTACGATCATCCTCTTTAATATAAAGTAGCTTTAAGCCTCCTGCATTGTGTCATTGCTGTCAAATCCTATAGTCGGGGACGGAAAAATCTTCTGTTGGGGGTGTTATAATAAGAGAGCCACCAAGTATCTTCTAGTAAATAAATAAAAGCAACTAACTAAATAAATACAGGTTTAATGACGCAATAAGTACGCATAGTCTGAGTTTCAGTTTTACGGTGCGCCGGCACGGTAATGGCCACTTTGCGCCTTGCACGGTCTTTCTTGGGTATCCATTTATTACAAGACGAAAGATAAGCGGTATAATCTATAGGTAGAATGCGCATGACGTCACAGAGTTTTTGTTTGGTACTTCCGCCAAACAAGATGGCCGGTGGATCAGCTGATGAGTGTAACTTCGAGATGTGTCTAAGCAGTTAAAATGCCTGCTGGTTGCATTGCAGTTGACTGTTGTGACACGGGTGGAAAGGATGTATTCAAAGTGGTCCGATTCCCTACCATCCGGGTAAACAAGAGAAAGGAAGTGAAAGAATTGACCGAACGTCTCCCATGTGCGTATACATGTTACAGTCAAACCCAGAAACTAGTCATTCTCGGGAAATGCCTGAACATTCAGTCATTCCCAAGTAATTCCTATTTTGATTGGGCATTTCCAGGAATGCCTAAAAATATTAGTCATTTTCAGAGAATGACTGAAAAAGGCAGTCAGGCATTTCCTAGGAATGACTACTCTCGAAAAATACCAAAATGGCGGAATGGCAGATGTGAAGTAAATGACAGAGGATACATGCAGTAATTTATTCATCCCGTTTAATAAAAGAAAATAATATAAAAAACTGATAATATAAAAAAACTGATAATTACATATAAAATGTTCATTAACACGAGCTCATTTGTTTTTGCAGTTGAGACTTTGGTGGCATCGACTATTACATTTGAGCTTTGCTTTGAAGCATGTACACCTGTTTGTTTGACATTTCTTTGACCATGAACAGTTGCATTTAATGTAACCCTGACCACCACACTGAGAGCCAAATACAACCGCTTCTCTTAAACTGACATGTGTGGTCCAGTTAACCTCGCTCAGTAGAAGTAATTTTTCAGGGCAAAGTTCAAATTCGTTCCTGCTGTATGCCCCTTTTAAGATTCCATGTTTGGTAGCTAGTGTGTAGTTATTGTTGTCACTTCTGTCCAAAATAACAGCCAAAATGTTACATGGGTCGCCACGGCCTCGATCAACAAGAGGAATGGGAATGGCAACATTGTCACCTTTCTGGCCTGGAGCGAGTTCTATTCTACTTCTTTTTACCATCCGTTCTGCTTGCTCCATCTGGAATTTCCTACTCTGCTCTGTGAAATTTTATTTGAGCCTGTCTAGCGTCAAGAAGTGCCACGTTTTCAACAGTGCCAATGTCATCAACTTGGTCGACGTGAGAAGAATTCAGGTTTGTGGCTGGCCCGTTTGTAACAGCAAAGTTTATGGCTTGCACAGCGTATGGAAAAGCAACGTCTGTGGTTTCGTCGACATGGGGAGCAGCAACCTCGGTGATTTCGTCGATATGATGAGCAGCAACCTCGGTGATTTCGTCGACATGAGAAGCAGCAACCTCGGTGATTTCGTCGACATGATGAGCAGCAACGTCGGTGATTTCGTCGATATGAGGAGCAGCAACGTCGGTGATTTCGTCGATATGAGGAGCAGTTGCTTGAGCTGTTTGCTGGGCAAAGGCTCGTAAATCATCTTCTGACTGAAACTGGTCCAGCATTTCCATTGGTAAAGATGTTGAGTTAAGGCCCACCCTTGGTTCAACACCCAGCAGTGCTTGGTAAGGCGATCGTTTGACGGCGGCATTGAATGACCTATTCTTCATGAACTGTACAAATCTAAGTCCAACTGACCACTGGGTGGTGTTGTTGTCTGACATCCAGGAAATCAGCATGTCCTTTATGTCACCGTTGGCACGTTCAACTGAACCTTGTGATTGTGGATGCCTGGGCTTGCCATGAACAAGACGAAGCTCAGGCCACAACTTCTTCAACTCTCTGATGACAACTGCGGTAAACTCGGAACCATTGTCTGACTGAAGAATCACAGGAGCGCCCAGTAAAGTAAAAATATCCACCAACTGAAACGCCACCTCACAGGCTCTTTTTGATGTCAGAGGTCTCAATACGACGAATTTAGTAAGATGGTCTTGGTAAACCATAATCCATTTATACTGACCGTCACCCATTGACTGAAAGTCTATGAGATCAACTTGTCCTCTAGATGAAAATTCATTTGAAAGAATGGGCCGGACAACAACACCTTTTGTCTTTTGTCTCTTTGTTTTTTCCTGGCACACCTTACAAAAAGACTTGAACAGTTCTATGCTTTCTCGGTGCACATTTGCAAATTTCTTTTCAAGTTCTTTAAGCATCCTGTCGCGCCCGCCATGTCCTGTCGCAAGGTGAGCAGTTTTGATCACATCATAGGTTTCTTCGAGCGTAACAAAGTAGACTGGCGATTCTGTTGGTGACGCGTCTCTTTATTAGCTTGTGCAAGTGGCCACATTGCAGTATTTCATATCTGTGTAAAAGAACACAATTAAGAAACAGTTAGTTACCAAGTAAGAGAGAGATATTTTTGCGTGTTCAAATAAATAAATAAATAAATAGTAGTAGTAGTAGTAGTAGTAGTAGTAGTAGTAGTAGTAGTACTAGTAGTAGTAGTACTAGTAGTAGTAGTAGTAGTAGTAGTAGTAGTAGTAGTAGTAGTAGTGGTAGCAGTAGCAGCAGCAGTATTAGTAGTAGAGAGAGAGAGAGAGAGAGAGAAAGAGAGAGAGAGAGAGAGACCACAATGACTGCGGCGATAAAAATAGACATATAAACAAACGTAATGTTGGCCTTAAGTCTAACAGCATTAATTAAAAAACACGTCATGCCATCAAAGTTTTAATAACAAACGAGCGTGTCGGAAGTGTGTACTCGGTCCCCACATTCGACCGCAATGACTAAGCGTGTTCAAATAAGAGGGAAGTGAAACTACAACTTAAAAACAGAGAGAGAGAGAGAGAGAGAGAGAGAGAGAGAGAGAGAGAGAGAGAGAGAGAGAGAGAGAGAGAGAGACAGGGAGAGAGAGAGGGAGAGAGAGAGAGGGGGAGAGAGAGAAAGAGGGAGAGAGAGAGAAGAGATAGAGTAAGAGAGAAAATCGAAAACAGAGAAAGAGAGAGGGAGAGAGAGAGAAGAGATAGAGTAAGAGAGAAAATCGAAAACAGAGAGAGAGAAAGAGAGAGGAAATAAAAAGTAAGTTAGAAACAACAACAATTAAAACTGACCTTGATTGAAGCTTGTGTTGAGCTGTTTTTCTGGCTACACCCAAACTCGCCTGCAACTGATGTATAATTTCCTGATATTTGGTCTGGGTAATAGGTAGTTTGGGTTATTTTCAAACTTTTCAAAAAGCCTTCTGGTGAAAGTTTCTTCCCAAGGAATTTCAGCCATGTTCAACCTTAACTATTAAGTGAATATTAATGACAGGTATCAGGTTTGAACTTTCGCTACTTTGAGACATGCAGAGTTACAAAATACACATGTAGAAACCACTCTTAAGCTTATTCACCTCAATTTGGATCAACACAGTTAAATAAGTGAGTGATAGTCGAATACAGTTAAATAAGTGAGTGATAGACGAATGGTATGACTGTTACAGTCAAACCCAAAGAATGACTGAAAAAGGCAGTCAGGCATTTCATAGGAATGGTATGACTGGTGGATCAAAATAACAACCAGGCAAAGCTGGAAATTTGAGGCTTTCATTTTCAGTCATTCTCCGAGAACGCCTGGAATTTTTAGGCGTTCCTGGAAATGCCCGATCAAAACAGGAATTACTTGGGAATGACTGAATGTTCAGGCATTTCCCGAGAATGACTAGTTTCTGGGTTCGACTGTTAACATACACACGTGACGTTGTTTACAGTAGTGAACTCGCCGCCGATTGGTTCGCGATGCCTTAAGTGGGTCCGGACAGACAAGATGGTGGATAT
Source organism: Onchidella celtica (assembly GCA_963931925.1). Classification (NCBI taxonomy): domain Eukaryota; kingdom Metazoa; phylum Mollusca; class Gastropoda; order Systellommatophora; family Onchidiidae; genus Onchidella; species Onchidella celtica. The sequence goes on from OZ007572.1 coordinate 32,874,890, forward strand.
GCGCATTCTACCGATACTAATAAAAGTGAAACCTTACGACAATTGCAGCGCGCCTTTCGCTACTCCTCTGTTAATGCTGATTCGGTGGCCCTCAGATTTTATACAGCGCTTAGTATAGACTGTCGCCGTGTCGCCGGCACAGAAAATAAAAAAATAATTAATAACTCGCAGAACGTTTGTATTAGTTTCTAGGTTACGACACAATGGTGTTCGATAAATTTTTTCGGCGAATGTACGTAACTGAGATTGGTTCCGGTATCTATACCACACAAAACAACTTCCGGTTAGGTCTGGTTTGAATGATGAGATTGAGTTCTAAGACTATCAAGTATGAAACTTTGTGTGTTCTCAATGTGCCTAAGCTAGGAAAAAGAAAGGGCCTGGAATTGGGAGATTGACGCTGCAGGGCCAAAAGTACAGGTTTGTGTTTTCAATAATTATGCCTATGAAAATATTATATTATTTTCTTTTCCATTAACACATGACGTTATCACTTCCTGCGATGTACAAACAAACTAACCCGTGCGCAAATCATAGCCATGTGACGGATGCTGGCGGGACGCGCAGGACGTCAGCGCGCAAAGGGAGAGCAGTAAAACGTATCTAAAAACAAACAAACAAACAAAAATAAATAAAGCTAAAAGCTAAAGGAACAGGCAAAATTAAGCAGGTCCATAATAATCACCCAGAACTGAAACTAATAAATCGATTTATCCCGGGCAGGGCCGGGAACTCAGCTAGTAGAAGATAAATCACGAGGTTTCACCACCAGTCCTGCAAGTGTGCTGTTCCCAAAGATTGCAGACAATTTCACTTGCCACCGAATGCGACATCGGATATGAACGGGAGCAAGCGCGATAGAACGGTAGACAAGTCGAGGGATGCCATACACTAGGGTTTTCATTACTGCTGAAAAGTCTAGAAATTCACAATGTCATTGGCGTTCAGCTGTGAATTGCAACAGTAACAGAAACAGTAGATCCGATCTATCTTTCGACCGCTTCACAGACCTGTACATTTTCTTCTCTTATTTATCGTGCCATATAATGATACAATTTGGCAAAACAACAAAGCCGAAACAAGCGTGCTGTATACTCCTTTTGGTGAACTGAATCTACAATTCAGTTATTCAGTAATACTTTACCAATCTTTTACATAGTTACTGGAGTTCTATACCAATCTATGTGCAAACGGCCAGGGCGGAGGAGGTTTCATCTAACCCAACGGCCACATGCTAGGGCACAATGTGACCCTCAGTACTTGAGTCCTTCATATTGGCCCCCGGTAGCGGTGTGGTCATAGGCTTGTTTGCCTAAATCACAGACGAAGAATTGAGCAAACTTCCCGGACGCAGCTTCGAAGCTGGCGGCAGCAGGCCAGTGGTTGATTGATAGGGCAGATGGCAATATACCGTCACTCTGGCCTGGATATCGTGACACAGAGCATCCATAGGTATTGGTGTTCTTTGGTTTGGGTCTTTCACCCTAGTCAGTTGGGACTGCGAGGCTGTGGAATAGCCTACAGGCAGCCGGTCAGGCAATATGACTGTCCCTCTGGCATCCTCCTGCACCTGGATACATTTCCAGTCGTCTTGACCCTGTCTTGCCACTTGGATAAGTTGTGTCCAGGCGAGAGAGCGAGTCTGATGTTTGCGCAGCTCTTTCTCACTAAAAACAAATTCTTTGCGCCAGTCTTAACACTCACATCGTCTTCTTTCATCTTTGTCTCGTCTTCTTTCCTCTCAAAATTCCAACGGCGATGGGCGAGTGCGGTGGCAGCAGGTTTGGATAGACTGGAAGCTGTTAGCACAGACCTACACGTTGGTGGCTGTGGGCTATGGTAGCTTCATCGTCGATTGAAGTGGAGGCGTGGGGAGGCAGCACCCACAGTAGCTGAGCAGCCTTATTTAAGGATAGCACTGCTCACCTCAACTGAGGAAGGGGCTAGAAAAGGTGCCCTAAAGAAAGCCCACTTCACATCACCCTGACTGGTATACCGCGACCAGTGGGGATCCCTTTTTGCGGTCGAAACAAAAAGAAATTCAGCTTACTCAGGCTAGTAGCCTGGAATATACGCACACTACAGGACAACTCAAACAACCCGGAAAGACGCACTGCACTTATTGCCATTGAGCTCAGCAGGTACAACCTGGACATAGTGGCACTCAGTGAGACCAGACTCCCTGATAGTGGCCAACTCAAAGAGCTCAGTGGTGGATACACCTTCTTCTGGAAAGGCAAGGGTGCAGTCGAACCGAGACAGCATGGTGTTGGGTTTGCCATTAAAAATGACCTTGTCAGAAACTTGCAGTCCATGCCAATTGAAATAAATGACAGGCTAATGACACTCAGGATCCCAGTTGGGAAAAGCCAGTCAGCCACCCTCATTAGCGCATATGCGCCCACCATGACAAACCCAGATGAAGCCAAAGACAAGTTCTATTCTGATCTAGAATCTGTCATATGCTCTGTCCCGGCAGCTGATAAGCTGATTCTCTTGGGGGACTTCAATGCTAGGGTTGGCTCCGAAATCTCAGCGTGGCCAAATGTTTTGGGCCCTCATGGAGTTGGTTCATGCAATAACAATGGGTTGCGCTTACTTACTTTGTGCGCTGAATTTGGCCTGTTCATTACCAACACAAATTTTAGTCTCCCCGTGAGAAACAGAACGTCATGGATGCATCCCCGCTCAAAGCATTGGCATCTCATAGACTATGTCATTGTGAGGAAGACTGACAGAAAGGATGCCCTTGTAACAAAGGCGATGTGTGGTGCCGAGTGTGGAACTGACCACAGACTCATTGTTTGCAAGCTCAGATTAACATTGAGGCGCAATAGACGCCCTCAAGGGAAAGCGCCACCTAAACGCCTAAATGTTTCAAAACTCTGCTCAGCTGAGAAACAGAGCGAGCTCTCATCAGAACTCTCCTCAAAATTGGATTGCGTGACTTTTGACCCTGAGAACATTGAACAGAGCTGGACTGACCTAAATACGACTGTACACTCTTGCGCCAGCAGCACAGTTGGTTTTCCTGTCCGCAAGCACCAGGACTGGTTCAATGATAATGATAATGAAATCAAAGTGCTCATCAAAGAAAAAAATAGTCTCATCCAAGCTCACTGCAGTGACCCCTCTTCCACAGCAAAAGCTGATGCACTGCGTGCATGTAAGGGTGTACTCCAGAAGAAGCTGAGGAAAATGAAAAATGACTGGCTTGAAGAGCGAGTAAGAGAAACTCAGAAATATGCCGACACAAACAACACTAGAAAGTTCTTTGAGAGCCTCCGAGCTGTGTTTGGACCATCCCGCTCTGACACTACGCCACTTCTTGCGTCAGATGGTTCAACACGCATTGTTGAATTGAATGCCATAATTCAGCGTTGGGCAGAACATTTCGGAGGTGTGCTAAATCGGCCATCAAATATAAATACTGAGTCCATTGACCGCCTCCCTCAGACTCCTATTAATGCAGCTCTTGCCAAGCCATTCACAGCAAATGAGACCCGAACTGCCACAAATCAGATGTCCTTTAACAAATCACCAGGCGTGGATTCAATTCCTGCTGAGGTGTATGCCTTCGGTGGAGAAAAGCTTATTGAAAGGTTGACCGAGTTGTTCAATCATATGTTGAAAGCAGGGAAGCTGCCACAGGACTTCAAAGATGCTTCAATCATCCATCTGTACAAAATCAAAGGGGACAGCCAAGTCTGTGACAACCATCGGGGAATCTCTCTACTTTCAATTGCTGGCAAAATATTGGCAAGAATGCTTCTGAATCGCCTTCTTGATCACCTCTCGTCAAATGACTTGCTTCCCGAGAGCCAATGTGGCTTTCGTAAAGAGAGGGGAACGGCGGATATGATTTTTGCTGCCAGACAGATTCAGGAAAAATGCATGGAACAAAATAAAGCGCTGTATATCACATTTGTTGACCTCACAAAAGCATTTGACACAGTGTGTCGTGAAGGCTTCTGGAAAATCTTGGCGAAGTTTGGGTGTCCACCCGAATTCATCACAATAGTGCGCCAGTTTCATGATGGCATGCAAGCTGCAGTCAAAAGCAACGGCAGTGTTTCAGAGCCCTTTGCTGTCACAAATGGGGTAAAACAGGGTTGTGTCTTAGCCCCAACTCTGTTCAGCATCATGTTCTCTGCAATGCTACAAGAAGCCTTTAGCTCTCCTCCTCAAGGGGTAAGCATCAAGTACCGAACTGATGGCAGTCTATTCAACCTCAGGAGACTTCAGGCAAAAACCAAAACCAAAAGTACTCAAGTCTGTGACCTACTATTTGCTGATGATTGTGCACTTCTGGCACACGATGAGGATAGCATGCAAAACTGTGTTGATAAGTTCTCTAGTGCCTGTGACAACTTTGGCCTCACAATAAGCACAAAGAAGACGGAAGTGCTCCATCAGCCTACTCCAGACGACAAGTATCCTGTGACCCCAAATATCAAAGTCCATGACAGTCTTCTGAAGGTGTCGGAGAACTTCACCTACCTTGGCAGTACACTGTCTTCCGCGGCTCGTGTTGATACTGAAATTCTCTCAAGAATCAGCAAAGCCAGCTCTGCATTTGGCAGGCTTCGAAAGAGAATGTGGGATGTTGCCGGCATTCGCACAGACACTAAGCTGAAAGTGTACAATGCTGTGGTCCTTCCCACCCTACTCTATGGGGCTGAAACCTGGACAGTGTACCAATCGCATGCCAGAAAGCTAAATCACTTTCATCTGGCCTGCCTTAGAAAGATCCTAAGGATCAAATGGCAGGATAAAATCCCAGACACTGATGTCCTCAATCGTGCCAAGGAATTGAGCATCTTCTGCCACCTGAAAAAAATTCAGCTACGTTGGGCAGGACATGTTGTCAGAATGCCCGACTCCAGACTCCCTAAGCAAATCTTCTTCTCTGAGCTCTCCAATGGAACGAGGAATGTTGGAGCCCCAAAGAGACGTTACAAAGACACTCTCAAGCAATCACTGAAGGCCTTTGCCATTGATGTGAGTGAGTGGGAAAAGCTCTCGCTTGATCGTGCAAATTGGAGGGCGGCCCTTACCAGAGGCAGGAAAGCATGGGAAGCTGACAGAGTCCAGCAGGCTATCAAAAAAAGAGAACGGCGCAAGAAAAGGCCCAGTGGTACTGAACCAACGGAGCACTCTTGTCATTTATGCGGAAGGGTCTGCAGGGCAAAAATAGGACTTATCAGTCACATGAGAAGCCATAAGTCATGAAAGAACAGTCTTTCCATTCTGTCCTCTGTGTCCTTTAGTTCTCTTTATTGTCCATGTGTTGAAATTCTCAACAATTTCTGTTCTTTATTCCTCTGGTGTTGTTAAGGTCATCATCATACCTGATGGACGAACTATTATTATTATTATACCAATCTATAACTTAGCTATTGAGTGGGAATGTTCTTTACCAGTCTATATCTTAGTTAATGAATTGAACATGTACATTATCAATCTGTAACTCAGGTACTAAACTATAAGTTAGTCAGTGAATGAGAAAGTAATTTGCTAATCTATAACTTAGTTAATTAATGAGAATGCACTTTATCAATTATAACTCGGTTGTTGAATAAGAATGCACTTCAACAATCTATAATTATCTTAGTCAATGAATGAGAATGTACTTTACCAATCTATACCTTAAGTTTAAATGAATAAGAATGTACTCTACTGTCTGTACTTTCTCTCACCTGCGTCTCTGAGATACTATTGTTTCACAAAATGCCCTGCATGATGCATTACTTGCATTTCTTTCATACTGTCATTCTAATTGCTGCTGGTAATGTTTGTTTTTTATTACAAGCACAATAATGCTACCCATCATTGACTGTTGGAGAGAAGATTTGGAATGACTATCTTTAGATGCTTTAAAAGGACACGCGTCTTGTAAAGAACATTTTGAGACATCTTTTCTAATTAAAGCCAAAACAACACAAATACTTAGATCAGATGCTTTTTATCCATAGAAACATAATTTACAATTGAGCATGCAGCAGTTTTGATTATTCTTGGTCTGTGATAGTCATAATGTCCCAGAGATTCTGCAGCAGTTCTTCGACCATTTTCTATTAACTTTCGTTTTACCGCCGACAACCCGTGTATTGTTTCCCGTGCTTTCTAAAGGCCTGTTTACACTGGTAGGTTTTAGGAATAGAAAAAAGGAAAGGAAATCTAGCGGAGAGCCTGTTGCGTTTACACTGTTCCGAAATCGGAATGGAATCCGACCCTTTCCTATTTCCTTTCCGATTTCTCCCTGAAAAACTGGAATAGGAACATTCCTATTTTCATTCCGATTTCGGAAAGGTTATGCGTCATGTGACAACCGCCTGGGTGTAAAATGGCGTTCGGCTGAACTATCGAAGAAACTTTCACCACAACATTTTGAAGGCGAGAGCTGTCTATGGGATACTTAATCGCCCATGTATCATAACAAACAGGCGAGAACTAAAGCCCTTGGAATTTTAGCGAATGATAAAAGCCTCGAAAGATCCGATTAATTTCACATTCGTACATTGAAAAGTTGAACCGACAAATTCCTTCACTCGACGAGCGAGAGGCCAGCGGCCGCCACGCGAGCGTCCATCCCAGTCACATGACCAAAACAAACGAAGCGCTGTCTTGAGTGTAGCAGTAAATCTCTCGTCTCAGGTGGGCAATTCAGTCCATTACCTGTTTAGTGTTTAGGCAAAAGGGATTAAAGCGATTGGGGTATCTCAGATTAAAGGCATAAGAACTATTGTCGATTTTTAATTTTTCAATAACTAGCTGCATTTGCCTTCACAAATTTTGGAAAAAAGACCATCAGTTCAAGCACCCTTTGCTGATTGCTGCAATACAACTTTCATACAGGACAAATCACAACAAGTACTGTTAAATTTGTCTGTTTCTCCATAATCAATATAATCAATATAAACAATGGACAACTTTTAGACAAAATAAATCCCATTTTGCAAGTTTACTGGGACATCTAATTTGCCGGCTCTTCATCCTGATTACTTCCTGTACACAGTCATATCTGTTTCATTTTCGAATCACCAGCGCATGATTTTTAAACGAGGAAGCCTTGAAAAATGCAACCGTCTTGCTGCTTGTGAAGGCAAACATTGATATGAATTGCGTATTCTAGTTAAATGGAGTGATCTTCCACTCTAGGTAGCGTTATAACCATCTAGTATGCCAATTTAATCAAAGGCCTTATTGCTGACTCTCTCTCTCTCTGTCTGTCTGTCTGTCTGTCTCTCTCTCTCTCTCTCTCTCTCCCTCCTTCCCTCCCCTCTCTCTCTCTCTCTCTCTCTCTCTCTCTCTCTCTCTCTCTCTCTATCTCTCTCTCTGTTTCCCACCACTGCAACTAATGAAATGAAAATTGTGATGTGGTCTATACAGGGTTCCATTCACTCGTATTTATACAGGTATTATTTAAATGTTCTTAATTCAATTTTTCCCAATAATTCACTATAAAATTTTTTACCAAAGAATGTCTGTACTGACTTAACGAAGAGCATAGTCGGGACAACAGTAACCAGAGCACAGTGGGGAAAATCTTAATTCTAAGAGAGAGAGAGAGAGAGAGAGAGAGAGAGAGAGAGAGAGAGAGAGAGAGAGAGAGAGAGACAGAGAGACAGAGAGAGAGAGAGAGAGAGAGAGAGAGAGAGAGAGAGAGAGAGAGAGTTGCGGATGGAGACAACAAACCATTCTGTAAACGGTCTAGAGCATTTTTTTTTTTGGATTGGGCGCTGTATAAATCAAATGATCTTCATTTTTATTATTATTATTATTATCAAAGCAGCATGCACTGCACAAGCCTTCTCTGGTTTACATTCCCTGTAGGCCTCCCTCCACAAATTGATTTCACACAGCCAAAAAATCCCACCATCATCACTTGGTACTACAGATTTGGCAGTAAAATACATATATACAAGATTCTATAGACGTGTATTGAAGTACAAGTTCACCCAAAGTTCCATTTCTTGCAGTACCATTATCTGCCACTGATAAAGCAGTACGAGTTTGGGCTGGGTCTAGGTCTATAATGGAGAACTTGGGGGAGAACAAGTACACAAGCCACTTGCAGTCTTGGAAAGGCAGTCGGTGGGGATAATAAAGGAAGAAGATAGACCGGAAACCGTGATGAGAAAGTAAATTACATTGTTTAAGTTGGCCCTAATCTGTTCCTGGAAGCCCCACCATTGAAAAGAAGAACAATTCAAAAATAATTTTTTGTGAATTTATAGTTTCATAAAAGAAGTCTCAAGTCAGATAAATAGCCGGTGGCTATTTTGTCTGCTCCAAAGAACAGAGTAGATCTTATGATATTAAAAATACTAGCCGACCCGCGCAAGAAAAATCTTGCAAATTTTTCATATACCAAGCCCAACCGCACAATATCTAGATCTAGGCTACACTAAAACGGCATTTGGATTCGATGCAAGGACTAATTGAACTTACGTAGAAATACACAGATGTGGTTACGTTGATTTTCGACCACAAATTAATGTGTAAAGAGAGGTCAAGGGCGGAATTTTCCATCATGCTTTTTGATTCTCCTCGACGAAAATGCGTCTCTGTTTTTGCGGCTGAAAAAGATTTAATATAAATCATAGTAAAGGCTGCTTTCTGTTCAAAATGAATGTGTCCACGTAACTCATCATCAATAATTGAAGCAGTACACCAAGTTTCATAATTTTTGATGGCGTAGACGGGAAGTTTTAGCTGCTTACGGGTTCACTCTGTAGCTCAATTATAGTAAGATAAGATTGTGACCAGAGAACCACGATCGGAGGTATCATATTATTACCCAAGACAAAGTTCACCGTTCACCGCCCCTAGCTAGTGACAAGTGTGGTGCAGATAATGTGAAGAGAATAAATAGTCGGTTATCACATGACCGCCACAGCTAATCTGGTGAATTGGTGGACAAGCCGACCAGCGCAGATAGCAGAGCGACTGTTAGTGTTACGTCAGCAGAAAAGTGCGGTCAGTTAATCGATATGAAACTGAAATGAACGGTTTATTACCAGACACTGTTTGCAACAAACTGGACTTTGAAACGATAGATTTACTAGGTGGTCAAGCGGGCTGGCTAGGGTTGAACGTTTTGTTGTTCTGTCGATGCAGGCGCCGGCGTCAAACGTTTTAGGACGGACAGTTTGTGACAGATATATTATTGCAGTGAACAGTGTCGAAAGTGTTGGGGCTTAAGTAAAAGTTTGTGATAGATCTATACAGGGGTATGTGTCTAAAGTGTGAGGACTTACAGGTTTGTGATTAATAGATGCTGATATCTATGCGGAAAGTGGTAGGGTTGAATGTGTCTAATAGATAGATGTTAGCACTAGCGTGGAAAGTGCTAGGATTGAAAATCTGTGACAGCTAGATGCTAGCGCCAGTATCAAACGTGATAGCACTTGAAGTCTGTGATAGGTAGATGCAGGCAGCAGTGCCGAACTCGCTAGGATTGAGAACTGTGATGGATAAATGCTGACACCGATTTTTCCACGATTTGTATGTATTAAAGTTTTTGCTTGTTCGTTTGTTTGTTTAAATGAAGCTGTATATTCTATTGCATGTGCTCAAATCTCACAGGCATTGTCCTTTCTGAAAATAATTTCATAATGAATAGAGAGACTGAAGTATGATCTTTCGTGCAATGTCTCAACCTAGTAGTAACAGAGAACATTACTAGAACATAATGTACTAGAACATAGTGGAGCATACTAAATTCCGTACACACAGACCAGATAATTATGTGCAGAAATGAATGTGATATCTGGGCAACCGTCCACACAATGCATAACCTTGCTTGTCTGAGCTGAGAAACAAAAATTGCAACAGATGTCAATGGAGATGAACTCGCTTTTCAAAGATGTTTAGATGGAAGACAATCATTTCTTTCCTTCATACTTCTCATTAAAAGGCACTTTTAAGGAATGAACCATGAAAAATTTATCAGTCGTACGGAGGGCAAGAAGATGCTTTAATATAATAATAAGGCCTATGCCCCCCCCCCGCCCCCAACAAAAACAACAACAACAAACAAACAAACAAAATATTACACGGCCGACCTTTGCGGCTGCGGGGCCCAATAATTATAATCGTTGCCATTCTCTGTAAAACCTGCAAATCTGGTAAGATAAGATAAGATCAGATGAGATGATAAAGTGACCCTGCCCCCTATTTCTTTATTCGGAGACTGGAAATTTGGTTACACGGCTTTGTCATAACTACAAGCACACATCCATGGACAACTACACATCCGCCTGCACTTAAACACTTGTCTATACATGAATTACTGCGTTGCAAGTGCAAAAGCAATGGTACACATGAATGATGATACATCAGTGGCCAGTTTCATGAAAAGCGCCCAAGGCAAAGCTCCCACCCAAATATGGCGAAAACAGGCCCATGGGTACTTGACACGGCTGGGCAGCGTTTCATGAAATGCGGCCCCGTCAGTTTGGGCGGCCCCTTGGGACACAGATCCCAGGACAGCTAAAGAGTAGGCCCAAGGGCCAAAACAATAGCCCAAACATGGCGGGTGTGCGCTGATGTAGCGAGTGAGCGGACACCGATAGGCGATGCATCGCAATAATATTAGGTTCAAAATGCTAAAACTGGGTATCATCTAACCATTTTGACATCCCTCGTTCCCTAGAATAATTTTTTTTAATCCATTCTCACACATTCGCGCCGATTACTTCATTAGATCTACTCGTCCGCTCGAATCAACCGAGCGCCTTTCGGTTCGTCATCGGTCGATTCAATTCACACCACACAATTATAATTTGATTGTATCTCCAGCCATATACATGATACGAATACCGTTTGCTTGCTTTTCCTCCGTTCCACACAATGAAGGCCAGCATTTTGATCTAAAATTTACAATTTACACGCAGCCTAGACTTAGATCTACCCCACAGAAAGCTTGTTTCGTCGCGGCCACACTTCTACAGACGACGGGCACAGTGGAATAGTTTCATTTAGTTCGGTCATTCTTTCAATTCTTTTATTCCCTGCGCTCATTCTAGCCCTGCACAATCTCAGTCATGTTCCTCGCTCCTTTCGAAACCCACTAATCCCCCCCCCCCCCCCCAATTATTATTGGCTTAATGGGGTTTTTTGGTTTGTTAATGCTTATTTAGTAAGACTTTCCCCGCCATTGCTTAGCGTTCTCAGTAGCGTAGTCATTAGCATCTCTGCCTGTTAGTCGTCATTTTTCAGTGGCCGTGGTTCGATTCTTAGCACGGCTGCTTTTTTTTTTTTTCATAAATCTTTTTATTAGGCACCAATTTTTTTTTTTGTTTAATCCAAGAACATTAACGAAAGAAATCCAATTTTTTTATTTTTCTACATCTGTCAATAGGGGACAGTGGTTCGATTCTCAGCAGAGTAAGTTTTTTTTATTTTCTTCTTTTCTTATAAAAGTTTTTTTTTATTTTTATCAGTAATCAATCTGTTTGGTTTTTTTTTTTTTAATCCAACAGCATTAGGAATAATTCCAGTTTGCTTGTTTGTTTGTTGTTGCGGACGAACAATTGCATGCAATTTTTCAATTAAATTTCATGACGTTTTATTCAAGTGCTGTCACTTTCCCTCGTTCCTCATACTATTTTTTTTTCACCCATTCCCGAGCCGACGTGCGCCTATTTCTTCATCTACTCGTCCGCTCGAATCAACCGAGTGCCTTTCCGTTCGTCATAGTTCGATCCAAATCTACTTTTTTCCCACACCACACAATCATAATTTTCTTGTATCATCATCCAATGTGCATACGAACACACCTCTTTCTTTCTTTTCCTCTCCTGCTTAGTGAAGGTCAGCATTTTGATCCAGGTTAATGGGGAATATTCACCTTTTACATCCAACCACGGCGCGCGGCCTAGACTTAGCCAGCGCACAGTGTTATTCATGATTGCTCAAGGCTTGTTTCTTCACGGCAAAACCCCTAACCAACTGACGAATTCTAATCGCATGCACTTTCCGAGTCGAATTCTCACCTTTGTAATATAATGTGTAGTCTTTCTGATTAATTTTTTGTTTTTTAAAACGAGTTACGATCAGATTATCCTAACTTACATGGCACAAAGTTACGAGAACCTTTACCTTTGTGTTGCCGTGAAGAGTTCCATTGCAGTTCAACACTGGCCACATGATGCCAGTTTCTAAAAATAAGTGTGTAACAATCAGCTGAGCAAGCGCCCTCTTGGGCACAAGTGTGGGTACATTTCATGAAACGCGCCCTTGGGTTACAACAAGTACCCGCCCAGTTGGGCGCGCCCAGGCCGTTTAGGCACCAAGTTCTGTCCCATGGGCTGGGCACTTTTCATGAAACCGGCCACAGGAGACGCCACTGTGGCTGATCACAAGATGGCAGATGGTGTTATGAGCGTGTTGCGATGTATTGTTGTGTGCACCTGACAGGACTAGTTTGCTCTAGTGCGCCGGGTCCATAGTTCTTCTTTTGTTCTATCTCCATTTTCTGAAAAAAAAAATGGAGATCTTTTAGTGTGTAGAAGAAGTATAACAAAATAATACACACTTTGACGTTTAAATTTTGTTGCGGCACTTATCAGGTTGTTTTACAGTTCCGAGTTCTTCCAACTCCTCATCATAATACTAAAGCCGCAAACGTTTAACGTCGAATTTCTCAGTTGTGCAAAAGTGAAGTGGGAAAAACTAAAAACTGAAGTCGCGAGCGAGAAGTTTGGCCATTGGCGTGCGTGAAACTCTTGACCTGTTTGATGTCGGCTTATTTACCAACATCAAACCTACACATCACTTGATTGTTTCTTGCGTCAACACCGAGACAGTACTGTGCCCATTCATCTAGTGACATTTACACAGCGTTTTATGCAAACACTTAACCAATCGCAAACAAGTTCAGGCCTGGTTCCGGTTTTATATACAGACATACTTGAGCTGATGTTCAGGGATCCCGCCCCCTAGCTTTTTCAATTACACACTCCATGCCCTGAGAGAACCTCCGTCCCCTTCCCCTTACCAGTCTACACCATTAAAACAGTGAAAAAGTGAGAGCTAACGGTGAAGATTCGATGTTGTAAACATTTAAGTGTCATTTTGTAAGGCCCATTAATGCCCAGGTTTTTAGGCCAACATTATTGGCAGATACTGCCCGGGCCGCCAACACTGCGCTATGGTCTAACCATTAAAATTTTATGGACGGTGTGTGCGGTCGAGTAGGCGCAGACAAGACACGAATAAATAATGCAAGAGGTGGGTGTTTGAAGGCTAGATCTAACTGCCTTCTTTTCGCATTACAAAAAGCTCTCCAGTGAACTTTGTGCGTTGTAAACTTGAGCCTCTGTTCATGCCATAGATATAGTAGACTAGATCGCTGAGCCAGCCAGGGGCCCACGCAACGAATTGAAAACGAGGCCGCCATTACGCTAAGCCTGAAGCTCGCCGATGCTGTACAGTCGTGCCAGCCAAGGAGTATAGCAGTAATGTTGCGGGCGTGCGTTGTTTTTTGTTTTCGGGAGAGGGGGGGGGGGGGAAGGGGGTTTACCATGTGTGAGTTTGCGAGACAATAATATACAAATCACTGTTCTAAATGCTCTTCAGAAGTTTTTGAGCATTGAAACAACTCATTATGAGACAGCTTTATACTTTCATAGTGCTATGTATATCGACCTTCAAAAAAAAAAATAAAAAAAATAAATGTTGAAAAAATTATCTACATCTACAATGTTAATCTTGGCGGAATTCAATTAAAATACATACCGCATATGCATTCAATGGGCTATACAACCCACCTCGCCCACCAAAAAACAAAACAAAACGACGCACAGTGATGTTTAAAAAACAATGGTTTGACCAGCTAGCGACTCATGATTTTGATGTCCACAGTCACCCATTCAAAAAAAGCAACATTTCAATAATGGAGAAAGGAATGAGACAGAGAGCCTTATTATCAGTTAATCCAACTGAATATCAGTCAAACGTGAAGAATGTGTGGGGACGACACACCCACGGGACACAGTATTTCTTGAAAGAAAGAAGAAGAGGTACAGAAGGAAAGATGGAAATCAGTAAACAGTTTGATGGAAGGAGGAGAGGTAACACATATACATCCTGTTAAAAAAGCAAACTCCACACGCTGTCGTATGTTTCACAGTAAGGATAGTCTACATCTCTTGAGGACGTTAAATGAAACATTCACTTTTGTAACACTAATAACTCGGGTCGCAAGAGAAATTGCAAGTCCACATATAGGGTAATTTTCTATTCAGGTTTAACAAGGAACCAAGAAACAATAAATACATAAAATTGTACTCACCACCGGTGTTCATGTATTCCAAGACGGGGATGAGGAGCAGCATAAAAAAAAACTACTGTCCACTAAACAGTACCAACTTGTTCAGTTTCATCCTCTTGGCTGCTTTGCCTCCAAGGATCATTCTCTGTTGGTGCAATTTGCCAGCCTTAAAGAGTCTCATCCGCAAGTAGTAAGATGCCACACTTTTGATGAGGCTAGTGATGTGGTCCTCCTCTACAATCATCTCGTGGTCATAGAAATGATCCCGCTGAGATGGGAATAGATCAAAATATTTCTCCTTTACATATGTGAGGACGAGGTTTTGAATCTGGACATCAATGAATTTCTTGTGTGGCAAGGTCTGCATGACATCTGGGCTAGGCATCACAACCCTGAATGCTTTTTCTGTTGCCAACAAAAGCTGCACAACACCGTCGGAAGGGCATACAAGACCGCCTTGATCTCTTCTCCTCAGAAAGGAGAAACGAATATCTTCCGGAGTTTCCGCACATGTCAAGGCAGCCCTGCAATCTGAACATTTTATTTTTGGAATCAGACGTGCGCACACAAATCTTGCTGTGTAGGTCAAGCATGAGTATCTCCACTCATTATCCGGGAGTGTAAAGGTGGACTCAAGCCTGTCAACCGCAGCAGCAAACATGTCATCCTGTGAGAAATCAGGCAGGTTTTGGGGTTTTGCCGGTGCCTTCAAAAGAAAACAGTCCAACTGCAACTCCTCTGTGCCATCCAGTTGAAGGCAATTAGCATACTCGGATGCTTTCACATCATTCTGAATCATGAGTGTGCGAACTGAAGCCCGAAACTGTTGTGCAGTTGGGTTGTTATTCCACCCATTTCTTTGACGAATCTGAAATAAATGAATAAATTAATAATTTCCATTCAATAAAATACAGGTAAATTTTTCTCTAAACAATAAAATCTTCAAAAAAACTTTCTGCAAGTGATTACTATAGAGTAGAATAGATACATTTGCCTGAGCAATGGTCCAAACAGCATTCTCTTTTCAATTTCCAGATGGCAAAGAATACATGTGGCAGCCTTAATATCCACAATGAGCGTGCATGACTTCTGAATTTTGCTATCCCAAAAAGAACCTGGAGTTCAGTCCTACCCACCATAGCATCAGAGGTATAAAAAAGATTATGGACATTTTATGCTGCTTTGGTATGTTTCGAAAACACGAATCCTTACCTTTCAGAGGACTGCAAACACTAGAGCACAATTATAATTTATCTATAATCAGGATCACACTAAATGGACAGATCTCTTCTTGTAAATAGTGCTTGGAATTTTCCCAGAATTTTGCAATTATGTTGGTTAATTAAATTATTATCAGTTTCCTCTGGTCAGCATTATTTGCAAGATCTTGTAAATGCTACTTTGTTTCTGATTATCTCTGTCTCAGCAGACTATCAGATCAACAGACTTAGTCTTTTGTCCTGTTTTACAAACTCTAGATCTATTTTTAAAAAAATATAATAGGCCTATATATCTTCATAGTTAACACTGACTGACTGGGGAACAGCTACACTATCAGTATTAAGTCTATTTCACATATGAATTTCATCCTTGCCTCTATCACCTACTGTGCTAGCTCTTCATAATGGGCCTTTTTAATTGCTTACATAGCTACCCAAAGCAAATGTAATTGTAAGCACACCTCTCTTAACTTTTTTTTCCCTCAGTAGCCTACTCATATTCATCACTGAGCATCAATTGACATCAGACATTAATGTACTGTGCCAGATGTCCGGGCTGAGAATAATAAGTTGCACAGCCAAAACAGAAGTTACGAAAGCAGTTCAAGAAACGAAATCTGATTAGCCAAACCACACTAGCTGTTCTGTTATCAATACCGTTATATAGCATTAGCAGACAGTGATGCTGACTGCTGTACTTGGGTCAATGACGCCACGCTATTGACTGCTAGCGGTACGCGAGCCTGTTCCTCATTAAATTTGCAATAAACTAACACAAACTTTTGACAAACAACATCAGAAAGCCATTCTCATATAATATAGATCTAGTCTATATAAAAAATCTTGCCAGGCCCATTGTATTCGGTTAATTGCACCCACATAAATCTAGATCTAGATTAGATCATAGCGGTCAATGACGCGCTGCTACTGCTGGCAGAACGAGAGCCTGTTCCTCACTAACTTTGCAACAAACAGACTAAAACTCTTGGTAAACAAGATAATAAAACCAATCAAATAAATATCTTGTGATTCCTTACCTTTCAAATTGTCAGCTGGAGTTTGCAGTCGATCTTGAAACAATAACGATGTCAAAAAAAAACACGAAAGTGAAACTGCACAGGAAGAGTACGCCGTCTGCTGTTTATCAGGCTTAAACAATGGCGGCCGGACTTCCTGGGAAGCGTCGGTTTCCTTTCCACCGACCAATGAGAGTCGGCGATCTAGTGTACTATATCTATGGTTCATGCTATTGACTGTAATTGACAAGGTAATGAAGATCATCGTTTCTCAAGGCTTCAGCCTGCCCTGACAGGCCAAGGAGATGCATGCTTTCTTTAGGCCTCAACCTAGAATTGTGAAGACACGAAGGGGTATTGAAGCTTTCAGTTGCTGCCAACAGCCAACACTATTTGCAGAGTAGGTGATGGTGAACCAGACCCGGTTTCCTTTCATCTGTCGAAGCTTTTCTCCAAAATAAATGTGCAGTCTGCATTGTGGATGTTTTAAAAGGTGTGCATTCGTTAAGCTGGAGCATGGAGATGTAAATTTTGCCATTGTATTCGGCTTGTAAATTGGTGCATGCTCATTTTGGGGGGTGCAGGGTGGCGTTAATTTAGAGGGTGGTTGAGGAACGCCAAAAAATAATAATAATAAATAAATAAAAAAAAAATAAAAAAAATAAATAGATAAATAAATAAATAAATAAATAAATAAATAAACAAATAAATAAAATGTCAGGATAGCATTCTTCTTCATGGCATGCCCTCCACCTTCTGCAGAGCAGCAGGCCTCAAAATGTTTAGAGCAGAGAATACTGCATTAATTGAAAGAATTTAGCTGTTCAGGCTTCTTATCTAGATCAGCTCATCTTGGATTGATTACCCACTACTTGTAGCCAAAAGCAAACATAAAAAAGGTCAAAATATTATGAGTTACCACCACTTACTTGTATTTTTGGTGGGGTGGTGGCCGATCATGTTATTAATGTTGTTATTATTATGATATTGTTAATTTTCACAAACAGGGAAGAGGCAGAGGGGAGTAGAACACAATTTCTCTCTTTCCCATAGTAACAGCAGCTGTAATCACAGTGTTGCAATGGTCAAGTTAAGCTTCTTCCGTCTTTTGAAAGCTGTACCAGGATTATTTTTAGTTTTAGAAAATGCGTCAGAAAGGTGAACATGTAATGAAATAATATTTTGTATAATTTTACATGTATGATTTAAATTAAACCTAGAATAAGTGGTTGATATAGGTGTAAAATTCATCTAGGCCTATGCATATCATCCCATAATTAGATCTAGATCTATGTCTAGATCTATAGCTACTAGATCTAACTCGATAGACACAAGATCCAAGTTTTGAAACCATGTGCTTGCAGTTTTTCTGTTAGAATCATAGAAGGAAATCTCTTATAGAGAGCTGGACAGATTATTGACCTCTGGGTTCCCCCATTAGATCTAGTTTTGAATACGATTGCGATTTTGAGTCAGCTCACAAAGTGAAAAGGCATGGCGTGAAATTCTTGATCCGGATTATGGCTAGATTCCGACTAAAGTATGCGAATAAGCATTTGTGAATCACCGGAATGATTTCCTCATTACTTTTCTAAATCAGTTTTGATGATTAAAAAAAATTAAGCTCGTGTAGTTTTACTGAAGAATTCCTGCAATATTACTGCAGAACTCCAGCGGCAATGCGGGTTCGCCATAGTAATCTATGCACGGCTGTTTGTGTTTACCACAGCGACCTCATTTTAGCTGCGCTGACCCAGTTTCACGTTTTGGCGAAAGTGAAACCTCTCTATAAATCTATACTCTCTGGTTACACTATCCAGGAAAACAAAACTGGCGTCAGCTGCCCAACGATGCCAGACTAGAACAATAACAACAGCAGGCATAATGTGTTTTAATTCTGGCAAATAAAGAAGCAACTGGCAGTTCTTGTATCGTTTAGATACAACATTTTAAAAATTGATACTGTGGGTAGGATGAGACAGATGCAGGAGATCTTCGCAGGGAGAGAATACCCATCAAATAAAAGGGTTTGGTTCTTGATTTTCTGACACTGTATGTGGACGTGCTCATATCTATATTAATAAATCTGGATAATCTCCTGCTTTTTTGGGGCGTGTTTTTATTGCTGTTGTTGTTGTTTCTGTTAGTATCTGCAGTTGTAAATCCGTCTTACTGTAGCAAATTAATAATTCTGCAGTTATTCCAGAGGATTTTCCCTGCCACTAACGAGTCAGAACAGAGAGTTTAGAGTCGGGGTGGGGGGCGTTAAGTGGGCCAGTTGGTATGGGCTGACGACTTTGATGGGGCCCGCTCCCCCATGGTAGAGGCCAAGAGGATGGGCCCTTTGGTAAAGAAAACTGATATTGTAAAGAAAGTCAAAATGGTGGTGGGGGGGGGGGGGGGCGCGCACTTTTCAGCACAAATTTACAGAAGATTTATAAAATTCATTCAGATACAATATTGATAAATAAATGTAGATCCACATCTAGCACTAATTACAAAAATACTCAATGAACATATTGAATTGTGGGGCATACATTTCCCATCTGGCCTGGGCCTGTTAGATTCGCACAGGCTTGGTCAGTAATGGGTCCATATGGGGTCGGATTGAGAACCTCTGCTCTGATCGGCACTAGAGTAGTTTTGTCAAACATGCCTTGAGAATTATGAG
This sequence comes from Onchidella celtica, assembly GCA_963931925.1. Lineage (NCBI taxonomy): Eukaryota > Metazoa > Mollusca > Gastropoda > Systellommatophora > Onchidiidae > Onchidella > Onchidella celtica. Next base: position 32,894,078 of record OZ007572.1, read on the forward strand.
GCCCTCGGCTTTACCCTCGGCCCCTTATAATAAGAATAAAATTCATGAAAATAAGAAAACACGTATAAACTCTGACAAAGTCTGTTTACTCATGTCGTCCTCATTCTATTTTTGACATCCCATCAATTTTCCTCTTGTTAGTCCATCCGTCGTCCAATGGAACTTCTGTGACTAACTTCTGGCCACCAATTTCCGAGAAAGGTATTGTGACCATGCTGTCAACGAATATTTTGTTGTGGTCATTTAGTTTGCACACAGAGTTAAATCAGGTTTGCATTGGTTTTGTGGACCATAGGGTTAAAGGACACGGTGGTCCAGAGGACAAGAGAACAATGTGGTCTGGAGGCAAGGTGCTCGCCTTTCATGCCAACGGTACCGGGTTCGAATCAAAGTCGGTGCAGGCATGTTGTAATTTTGGGATTTTTCTCACATTTTCCTGTCCCTCACCCACGGTAGGTAGGATCGATCGAGCGCCTAATCTTCTCGGATGAGGACACAAAACTCGGGGGACTTGTGTGCACATTGCGCAGGTTTAAAGACACCATGGCAGTTGGAAATCGAGAGAAGCAGGCCGAACAGGCCGCTGCCCAGGCAAAAGAAAGAAAAAAAAAGGGAAAAAAGCTTATACTCACCACTGGGGGTGACATCTCTTTTGTTCCAAATATTCAACAAACTTTTTTGAGGAAAACATTTCAAGTAAAGCGATTCTTATTGTTGGGGGTCTTCTGGTGCAAAATTAGATCCTTCGTATTTGTGTGGTATCATGGTTAGGTCAGCGATGTAACAGAGATTGATGATTAACGGAAATAAAAAAACAAAGCTTTACTTTGTTATATTCTGATAGCGACCTTGTTGGAACGGTCTTTAACAAGATAAAATGGAGTAGGCTAAGAACAAAGAGATAGGTATTAAGGGTGTTATATATTACTTAGAGACATTAATGTGAGACACTAGGGATGGAGCCGCATGAGGTTGAACTTGACTTCATTTATGTGTGTGTGAGTAAGTGTGGACGCCATTGGGAAAATTAGATGAAAACAATATAATACAACTCTTTCAAAGGCTACTTTACCTCAGGCATGTGTCAAATAGTTCAGCTTTAATGTCTCTTTCGCCAAGAGATGGTGCCATTCTTGGTGATGTTAGAACTCTTCAAAATGTTCAGGTTTCAATTCTTGTTTTCATGAGTTGGATCAGCCTTGGTGATGTTAGAACTCTTCAAAATGTTCAGGTTTCAATTCTTGTTTTCATGAGTTGGATCAGCCTTGGTGATGTTAGAACTCTTCAAAATGTTCAGGTTTCAATTCTTGTTTTCATGAGTTGGATCAGCCTTGGTGATGTTAGAACTCTTCAAAATGTTCAGGTTTCAATTCTTGTTTTCATGAGTTGGATCAGCCTTGGTGATGTTAGAACTCTTCAAAATGTTCAGGTTTCAATTCTTGTTTTCATGAGTTGGATCAGCCTTGGTGATGTTAGAACTCTTCAAAATGTTCAGGTTTCAATTCTTGTTTTCATGAGTTGGATCAGCCTTGGTGATGTTAGAACTCTTCAAAATGTTCAGGTTTCAATTCTTGTTTTCATGAGTTGGATCAGCCTTGGTGATGCCAGGACCCGTAAACATTTTTGGTTTTAATTTCTTTCTCCTCATCGGCTGGTCCCATCCTTGGTGGTGTTAAGAATCTAAAAAAAATAAATTATGTTCTTTTCATGGGCTGATCCTATCCCTAGTGACTTTTGAAAATGTTCAGTTTTAATTCCATTAGCGGTCCCAGAACAAGTCTTCTTTTTTTCGTGGGCTATTCCGTTAGGAATCATGAAAATTTTCAGTTTCAATTTCTTTTTTTACATGGGCTGGTTCTATCCTGGGTGATGTTAGGAATCTTGAAAGAATTTCAAATTAAATTTTTTTTTTTTTTTTTTGTACGTGCTGGTTCCATCCTTGATGATGTTATCAGTCGCTAATCGCTGACATTGATTTTTCAGATTGGGATGACGCCACCGAAGAGCACTGTGTGTCTGAAGAAGACAACCATCTGTCTCATTTTGGTGACTGCTGCAGCTGTCTTGATGTTGACGCTGCTGTCCCGCAACAGTCTATCTCTTTCATTCCTGCCTAAGATCAACGGATCATATTACGAACACCTGCCATCATACTTTCCATCAATCCAATTCAGGCTGGACGTCGATGAAAATGATAATAATTCATTCTTACTTACTCCATTCCCGGATTCCTCAGATATCACCCACAATACCTCTGACGGGTTCCAAGACTTGAGGATCAAACTGAAGAAGTTAGGTTTAGAACGAGCGGAGGACAAAGTTTTTCAGTCACCTTACATCATCACACCAAAATTCTATCCCTGGCCACCAGGAAGTGGACATCGTAATTCTTCGGCAAAGACCAAAGTTATTTCTTGTTTCAACTGCCCAAAGTGGTTCCTAGAGTCAAGTTTTAATAGTTACAACAGAGACTTCAAAGCCTGTCCATACAATAGGTGTGTTGTCGATTTTCCTGGGAAAAAGTATAGCCCGCCAGATCTGCTATTCATTTTTCCGAATGGAAATCCAAAAAAGCCACCAGTTCATCTCCCATGGCAAAGATGGGCCCATTGCATCTGGGAGTCTCCCGTCCATTTCAATTACCCAAGTAAGTGCAGCGGACACTGATGCTTAATGTTTTCTTTTGGGGTTGGCGGGGGGAGGGAGTGTGTGAGGGGTTGGGGGGGGGGGGCTTGGATGGGAGGGTGGAGGGGGGGAGGGGAGAAGGGAGAATTCAAGAAATGAATCTTTCTTGTGTACGTTTTGAATTGGGCGTTTAAGGGCCTGTCATAAACTTGAACGGAATTGAACTGGAGTGAACTTTAAAATTTTTACAATTCGCTACACCTTTTATTTTGCATCATGGCTCAAACCAGTCACTCTGTGTTTTCTTAAAAAATTATTTTCCACAGAGTGAACTTCCCTGAATCTACATTGCCTTGAAAGTGAATTGAACATCAGATCCCAATTATTATAGAGAATATGTCACGTATGAACAAATCCACACTCTGCTTATCATTGTTGTGTAATGTGTGCATGGCTCAGCTGGCAGTTTTCAATAAAATTTTTATTGATTGACTGATTGATTAATGGGAATCAGAATCCTAACGTATCGGACATCCCCATAAGTGCTCCTCAGCCCGCCCCAATATCCATTTGGGGGTTGTTCTACTAATTGTCCCAGTGACCAGCTGGTTCCACATTTGTCAGGTTGGTCAGGCCTTGTCGCACAGTCTTCCCTCGCCCCTTTGGTGTCCCACCTCCATCATTCTGGTTACAGTGGGCACCTCAGTGTCTTCATCTGCTCTGCATGAGCTCATTCCTGTCATGCTGCAGGTCTCCAGGGAGAGTAGTGTTGCCGGCAAGTAGACTGGCTATCTCACTGCCCTTAACACCAGCATTGGCGGGGAGGGGAGGGGGAAGGGCAGTATATCTATGTTAGGGACAAGGTGAGGCCTTGGAGGATATCAAGCCATTCGCGCTGAAGCAACGTTACTGCCCACTTTCGAATAAAATAAAGAAAGAAATAAACAAATAAATAAATAAAACAAACAAACCAACGAACAAACGAGCAAACTAACGAAGACACAAACAAATAAATAATTAGATAAATAAATAAATAAATAAATAAATAAATATTCCAGCAAATAGACGGAAGAAGTATACAATAAGAGGGCATTTGAAAAGATAAAACAAAATCCGAAAAACCTGCAAGACAGCGTCTTAATTGAACGAGCAATACGTGTAGACAGAAACGACAGATAAGCTTGCAAAGATCTTCCTACTTTTTTTCTTAAAGAAGCTGGATGATATTAACATTTTTAAAGCTAATATCAAATTCGAGAACGACGTGGTCACGCAGGACAATATGTCATCTAATTTTGGGTAAAGAAATGAAAACTTGGTTTATACACAAGAATCCTCCAAATGTAGACAGAGAGCAAGTTAGCACATATCTATGGCACAATCGAGACTTAATGTACACATCTAAAGTTTTGTTTTTCAGTAGCTGGATGTCAGCAGGAATCAGATGTGTAGATGTGTAGATGACCTATCAATGGAACTTTCCCCACATGGGAACAGATAAAGCTTTACACTGGTTTTCAAATGTAATGCCCTAAGTACGCACATCTCCAATTTACAGATAAATTACCAAAAAAAAAATAGTTCCAAACGAAACCACTCCTACATCATAGTATCGTCTTTAAAAAGTATTGATATAAGTAGCACAATAACAAGATCACAGGACAAACGAAATCTTATAGAAGAAGAATATATTCCACCACATATTTTGGCTTTTTGGAAAAAGAAAATCACTTGAGAAATCAAATAATGTCACTGGACAGTGGCGAAAAAGGTATGCACAGAAACCCGATTAAAAGTTCTACAATAGATAATATTGCGAAACTTAAATCCAATGTCCATACTTCTCCATAAAATGAGTCTTAGAGATAGCGAGCCATGCTCTCATTGTAACTGTAAGGAGAAAGACTACACCAAACTCTTTTTTGTGTCCCGCCAAGTCCGTACCCATTTGGCAAGAAGTTGTATGTATAATTAATGCGTGGATAGAAAGAAAGATACAACTGACAATAAAAGCCTTATTGCTAGGCATAACAAAGCAGGAACAAGATCTAGACCAAACAATGCTAGACAAGATAAATCATCTTATTTTAATTTTAAAAATATGCATAGGTAATTCGAATATGGAAAAAGCTAAGATCTTATATCTATATTATATTTTCAATGTCATTTGAGAAAAATTATTTAAGAAGACAATATGCATATCCCGCACACATTATGAGCACTGCACATGCTCAAAGCAATTACAGCAATCGATAAAATAAACAACTAAATAATGGTTCACTTTAAGGCGTGAGTGAGAGAGAGAGAGAGAGAGAGAGAGAATGAGATTAGAGCAAATACGAGTGACAGGAACATAAAAGATTCTGCTGAAAAAAAAAGGGGAAAAAAAGGACAATAACGATAGACGAAAAATCGATTTGGTGCCTAGGGTGTATGAATTGAAGTAATTTCGTATTTTCCCGACTTTACACCACTATTGGTATGTTATATGTCCGCCTACAATATGTCAATTGTGTTGTTGTTACGTTTTGCAGTTGGGGTGCGGGGTGGGGGTAGGGGTCACATCTTGTAGCTGATTAACAGTGGAAACTACAAAGATAAATAGTTCAAGTTTTATAATCAGATTTGGGCCACCAACTGTCTGCTTAACTGTCCGTTTTTACGTACACTTTTGTTGCAGGCCGGTCCGTCTAGTTTTCAGGTTCTTTATTGGGCCGTTTGTTCTTAAAGAATTATTTTATTTTTCATTTCTTCACCTGGATAGATTAATTTGACGGCCTGCCACCAACAAGAACGGTTCAATTCGAAAACTTATGTATGTGCTGCCTTTTTTTGCCTTTGTGGCTTTTATCTACAGGTCTTTAAAGATATCTGAGGTCTTTATCTGACTGCCTTTCAAAAGTGTTCAATTTGAGTGTACTTTTACCCTAACATAAACTAGAGAGAGAGAGAGAGAGAGAGAGAGAGAGAGAGAGAGAGAGAGAGAGAGAGAGAGAGAGAGAGAGAGAGAGAGAGAGAGAGAGAGAGAGAGAGAGAGAGAGAGAGAGAGAAACGGTGAGAGAGGAGAGAGAGACAGAGAGAGAGAGAGACAGAGAGACAGAGAGAGACAGAGACAGAGAAAGAGGGAGAGACGGAGAGAGACAGAGAGACAGAGAAAGAGAGAGAGACGGGGAGAGCCATAGAGAGAAAGAGAGAGAGAGAGACAGGGAGAGAAAGAGAGAGAGACACAGAGATAGACAGATGGAGAGAGACAGAGATGGTGGAAGGCACACGGCTGTTCCTGCCTGCTAACTTAATGATATGCAAAGAAGAACCGGGGAGAGTGGCGACGATGAACGTAACATGATACCTCTGTCCACGGGTCGCTAGTAGGGGGTGTTTTCTCCACTGGTTATTGGAAAATTTCCTGTTTTATGTCAACTTTGAATTTAAATAGCTCTGTGTCTAATAATGCTACAGGCATGTACTACATTTGCTTTGAAACGCACGTATCTTCTGCACTTGCTCATCAAAAAAGTTATACACATATTTTGGTGATAGTATTTAATTATTTTTATTTTACAAAGACATATAACATCACATGAAAATCAGTAAATCAAAACCTTAAAACTTTTTAAAAACAATTTTTTTTTTTCTGGTGTAATGCTTTACATGATAAGAAAACTGATTCAATGTACTTTCATGGGATATGAAAACCGTTTTTGACTCACTGGTGGTTTTCATTCTATGATCTGTTTGCGCCAGGCTTCTCAGTTCAAAATGGGTCAACACATAAAAATCATTCATGGCATTAAATAGTCTAGTCTTTACTATTAAGGATTATATCATTGTCCATGACTTGAAAAATCCTAATTCACACATTAATCAAACAAATGAATGTAATCAATAACAGTATAAAGAAAATTCATGCACACAGATATGCTGATTAATGATTCAGAAAAAAAATCCTCTCTCTCGCTTTTAAACTCTTTCCACCGTTGGGAATCATATAAATAATATGAATTCCATTACACACCAATATCAAATAAAATAAATGCAATATCATTATTTACATACATGTAATTGCAGTCCTGGAAAGACAGCAGGTGTGGACAATAAATGAATAATACAAGAGGAACAGCCATTGCTATTTATTCCACTTAGGAACAGCTACCCACTATATTAAGATTACTTTTATGAAACTGCAAACTTACAGAAAATTATTTTTGCGTTTTCCTTTTTTTTATTGGTGGGGTTTCCAGTAACAGATCAGGGGAAACTTGAGCAAAGTGCTTTTTCACCACAGCTGCAAGTCTGTCTTCATCTTTTATTATTCCCACCGACTGCCTTTCTAAGATTGCAAGAGTTTCGTTTATTTGTTCCCCTCCATGTTCCCCATGAAGACCAAGTCCAAAACCATATCTTTTTATCCATGGCAGACAATGATACTCCAAGAAATGGAGCTTTGGGTACACCCGTGACTTCATCATACGTCTATAGAATCTTATATATGTTTTTATTGCTAATTCTATGGTGCCAAGTGATGATGGTAAAATTTTTTGACTGTGTGAGATTAGTTTGTGCACGGATGCATATAAGGAATTTAGACCATTGAAGGCTTGTGCAATGCATGATGCTTTCACATGAAGATTTTCTGATTGTGTTACTTTTACAATAATTGTTCTGACTATGCTCTTTGTTAGGTCAGTATAGACATTCTTTCGTAAATACTTTTTGCAGTGATTTCCTACAAAGCTTCTTCCATGATAAGCTTGTATGGTGATATTGTGTTTCTTTAAAATATTATCTAGTTTTGAACAAATTGGGCCCTTTCTTTTGGGATATTTCGGGTCCCTGAGTGCATCTATCTGACACTCAAGACTGTGTACTTCTTCCTTTAACTGATGTCTGAGGTGAGAGTTGTTTGAAGTGTCGTCAACAAAAGTAAGCTCTCCTCCATTTTGCTGCAATACATCATTAAGGCGTTTAAGATTTTTAACATACTTTGCAAAGGGTCCAGTGATGTTATTGTTATGTCTTTATCGACTATCTCATCAGCTAGTTCTTTATCTAAGCGATCACACTCCTCCTCCAAAAGTGTATGGTGCTTCTTTACAATTCCTAACAGAATGTGAAGTGATGGTGGCGCGACATGCTCTAACGGAATATTTATCATAGGTTTTCTAATGACATTGTTATATTGAGCAGCATTCTTTTTGTTTCCTTGGCAAGTTGTTGTGAAATTTTGATAATCCGTGTAGAGGGTTTCTAGTGTGCGGGCTGGTGTTTCTTGTTTGTGTGACCAATGTTTTTGCATCTTGTTTCGTGACATATGACACCAAAGACACGAGTGAACGCCGGCTGCTCTTGAAATTGCAAAAATTGTGGCTAAGAAAGTGTAATCACCAAATAAAAAAAATCCTGATATTGTTTCCATCCCATTTGGCCTTGCTCAGTGCATGAATTTCAAATTCCTGAAAAAATAACGATAGATTTTCCGCTGTGTCCTTCACTTTTGCCATACCCGGAACAATTGTATTATGTTTGGAATTTGGGTTTTCTAGATTCATTACTTGCAAACAAAATTTAAATGAGTCTTTTCCATGATCTCCCGCTAGTTTAATTCAAATCTCTGACTCTGGAATTCCATTGACATGCCATGTCAAAAGATTGTTTTTCTTATAGTTGTCTAAAAGATCAGAAACAAAGAGTGGTAAGTCCTTCATAATACATGAGTGATTTTTTAGTACAGGAAGTGTTTTCATCATCATGAAAGATAAACTCTTTGTATGTTATGCTGGCTGTTTGTGGTATTAAACTTGCCAGCATTTTTCCTCTGGCTGCGTTCACATTCAAAACTAACGCCAACATTTCTCATGAACCTTCTCTGCTTTCTCATCTGCCTATAGGTCAGCCCCACATAGCTTTGCATTGCTAACCCATATTTTTTGTTAACAATTACTCGGCGTTTCACTCCTGCTTGTTTCAAAATTTTAGATAGCATCTTCTTTGGAAGTTTTTTTTACTTCTTCCGTGAACTGTTCAACAAAAGACTTCATTTCAGTGCCTGGTAACACCCCTCGAATTTCTCGCAAAGTTCTGATTCTCTCTCTCTTTGTAGCAGAAGCTGCCTTGCGATATGACTTTATTAACCTTCTTATTTTTCTAAAGCAAAGTGGCTGTCCTCCTGTCGGGAACTCTATTGTGCTTTTGCCTGCTGACTGATTGAGCATTCGCCTGATAATGTGCGCACTAACAACTTTTTCTTCTCCTGTCAGAGGCTCATGTAAACTTTCTTTTACATATTGTTGCCACCGTTGGAAGTAGGTGACGCGCAGGAGATGTAGCCACATCTTTCAAAAGTGACTTTCGGATACGTGGGGATGGGGTTTTATTATTTCTTGATTTACAATCTATAGATGTTTGATGGTCTATCAGTCACATAGTTGGTTCCCGGTTTTATGGGCGTTGAACCGTCAGTTTGTGGCGGAAGGGGAGCATTTGAAAGATCTGCCACAAAAGAGATTGGCGGCCGTGACATGGATGGTTCACAATGATAAGCAAATGATGAAACTGACAAGGGGCCAGACACATAACTTGAAACGCATGGCATTACTGCAGTTTGCTCTTGAGCAAGTGGCTGGTCAGATTGGGGAACCCACAGAGCATTTTCAAGATGTAATGGATCCAGCTACCTCTGACGTGGGAGACTGCCTTCTGAGATATGAGAATTATTAGATGGGGGCGAAGGAACAACAGGCATTTGATCAGACATAACAGAATACGTGCATGTAGAAGGAAACGCAGGAGAATTTTGAGAAACAAGTAAGGGATTTGTTGGATGAAGTGGTCCTACAACTGCTTATTGTTACAAAGATCCCCTGTGATTTGACAGCTGGAAGGAAAAGTGGGAAGTGAAACAGACATCAGATCTGACAGAAAGGAAGCTGGACGAGGAGTTGCTTGTGGAGAACTTTCCATGTCTTCTGCCCACATGTTCTCTAGTTGTGAAACATTTAAGGAGTTTTCAGTACATGGGAGTATTGTTGACAAGTCATGGGATGAAACAGTGGTTGTTGTTCATGATGGTTCATATGATGACATTGCCATTGACGTACATATTGCTGTGGAGTGAAATTGCTCAGCATGTGAGGTTACAGATAAACCCGTCAATGTGTCTTTGCTACCATTACTTGTTAATGGTGGGGGACAACGTCTCCAGGATCCTGGCCTTCCACCTTTAGAGAAACTCAAAAAATGGCCACAGAGGCTACACTCATTCATTAAATTCTCAGCATTGAACTCACGCCATATGTCCTTTGAATTTATCACAATGTTTCTAGTTGTTGTTAGGGTCTCATGAGTAACAGTTCTTGTCTTCAGGTTGTGTGCTGTGCGAACACATTTCCTACACATGACAGGCGAGTGATAGATTTTGTCACTAGAAATGTCAATCCCAAAGAATACTAGTAAATCCTTTCTGAAATCTGTGCATCGACGTGGTTGAACTCTGTATTCCCAGTCTCTAGTTGATTGTACCCTTAATCCACACACTCGACATAGTTTATTCACATGTTCCTGGTGAACGGTCTCAGTATGATTAACAACTTTGGCCATGACTGGGATGCAGCTGAAAGTAAACCAGAATAAATAGTTTACTGAAATTATTCTGAAATATTGAATTAAAAACATTATGATTTAAATAATATATTTTTACAAAGTGGGATGATTAAAATCCTGTAAACTATATCACCATTTTCTTTTCAACAGTTGTAGTGGTGAGTGAGTGGGTGAATGAGAGAGAGAGAGAGAGAGAGAGAAAGAGAGAGAGAGAGAGAGAGAGAGAGAGAGAGAGAGAGTGAGAAAGAGAGAGAGAGAGAGAGAGAGAGAGAGAGAGAGAGAGAAAGAGAGAATCAATGACTTAATTTGCCCTCGCTGCGAGGTAAAATTAACACGCCAGATAGTTCTATCATTTACTTCATTGATATGTGCAACGCAAGCTTTTTTTTCTTCAGGTCTTTCTCTTTGCAAAAATGGTATTAAAAGTCACAAGCTGAGGAGTCAAAAATAAAACGAATATGACCATACACTGGAATTATCAAAAGCTTGCAATTTAGATATCCCAATAAACAACAAAAATAGGATTTATTTTGTCTAAAAGATGTCAAATATTAATATTGATAATATTGATTACAGGCTTAAAAACAGAAAACATTAAGAGTACTTACTGTGATTTGTCCTGTGTGAAAGTTGTTTCCGTGCAATCAGAAAATAATGCTTGAAATCATGGTATTTTTTTTTTAACGCGAAGACAAAATGAAGTGAGTAATAGAATTATAAAAATCGAGTTTTTAAGCCATTAATCCCTCTTGCCTGTGCACTTAACAGGTAATGGAATACACTGCCACACCTGCGATATAGTCTAGAAGTGAATTTTCAAAAGGCTTCATTTTAAGGAGTTCGTTGTCATCGTAAATCTAAAAGCAACCACCGGTTTTATACGATAGTATATAGGCCCCCGATCATATTCCAGGTGGAGGTCACTTCATTTGGGGGTGCAAGGTCAAACAAGGGGTCAAAAACTACTAAATTTTGAAAGTTACTCAAAAGATGTCAAAATACAAACTGCATTATATACACAAATGTCATTGTCATTATGTTAAAATTGTAATTTACACAGACTTTTAAAAAACGTATTTTAATTGATTTATATAGTGAAAAAGTGAAGGTTTTTTCATCTTTTCTTGAAAGTTAGAAAATATTGGTACTGAGCCCTTCATTATGAGTATTTTTTTTTACCTAAAACGCCTGGTTTTGTCTAAGGTTGCTTAACTAAGCATAAATAAGTATTAGTTTGACATTTAAAGAGCATATTAGGGTTAATGTAATATAAGAACATATCATATTACATGTATACCACATGGCAGTCAACGCATAAATATTGCTAGAACTCAGAGTTTCTGATCTTTCCCATTGACAAGTCTGTCACACTTCATCCGTTATTGTGTATAACTACTCTCACCATAAACAGTACTATGGTTCAGGTAAGCATGGACATACACGTATAAGAGATCAAATGATCTAAACAATATAGGTATGTCAAATGTGATGACAGTGAGTGTTTCTTTGCCCTAGTCTTTCTGCCATTGCCTTGCACTGCCACATAGCCGTCCACACAGTGTCATATTCTATTGCTGGTTCTGATATTATCGGCATGTATCCAATGGTCGTAACGTTATGATTTATCGTTGAAGTTTATGCCTTAAAAGCAGTCCAAGCTGGAACATTTTGACACTGCGCTGGAGAGTATGCTCTACTGATCACCCAAGCTAGATATTTAGAGTTGGCAGCGTGTGTGTCCTCGGGTATCATCTCTTTACTATCAGGGGTTCTTGAAAAGACTGCCCTTGGTCGTTGGCTTGGGTGTAATGAAGAAACTAGCTTATTGAAATTGGATAGTATTTCAGTAACGTCTCCTGAGCTGCTTATTTCAGACTGCCCATGGTTGACCGAAGCAGATGGGCCTCCCTGGAATCCTGCTAATTGGGTGCCGTGAAATGTCCCTTTCCCGTCAATGGTTTCTTCGAGAATAACAATATTGTCTCCAGCAAACTGAACAAATCGAGACGGGCATATTAAGTTTTCCGGAATGAAAGTGAAATCGTTGTTGCAGTATTTGTTTATTTGATACTGTGTGATACTTGTGTCAATTTGGTTCACTGTATCATAACTAATGGAATAGCCACTGCGATGTAAGAGCTGGATAAGTGATTTAAAACGAATTGCTTGATGCACTGTGAGGGTAAGCCCTGTGTGTTTGGGTGTTAACTTCTGACCTTTTGACGCTGCAAAGACGATGTCTTGGGCAATGCTAAGTAATCTTGTGTTGTGTAACTCATTGGTTTTCTCTAGATTTTCTGTTGGCCCAAAAATTATTACATGTAGTTCCAAAAGTAGGTACAAGCTATCTAGAATAACTTGACGGGCGTATGTATTATCTGCTAGATTCTATGCCTTCATAAGAGCCCATCTTCAAACCCGATATCTATTTCTTGAACTAAAATATCAAGAAAGGCGCCGTCTATGTTTTCCTCATTATTTGTTCCGCTTAAACCACTCTGTTTTGTTCATGTTACTTTAAATGGTACTTTGCTTCGTAGGCTATCAGACCAACTCCCGTGCAATACCCTCTGTAGTTCAAGACACAAGAGTCTTGTCTCTTACTTGATAAAACAAACATGCAGTCCACCCTTATTGTTTTAGAAGGGTATTTTCTTTTCAGTGACAAAGTAGCTACAGGAGCTGGACCCTCTTCTTCCAGTCTGCACTGGTTTCAGGCCGACATCTTCAATCTATAAAATAATAATGATAATAACTGCGATTCAATGACGACTTGCAAAAGACAGGAATTCTCTTTATACCTTTTATCAAGCCCTTCTTAATTGGTTTTTCTGCCCCCCCCCCCCCCGATCATTCCTGTTTACTTTCCAATTAGGGTATGCGGGTGTCCATAATTTTGCCCGACTACAATCACGAAAACTATCTCCGAAATAACAAATGCGAGCATTTTTTTTTTTTTTTAAATCTGAGGGCATGCAGTGTTTTGAACTTTAAGAAGAGTCCAGGAAACATATTATTTGCCTTTTATGAAACACAAAAATATGTAACTTCTTTTATCGATTTTAAAAACCCAGATCTAATGCTCAAAGCGTTTTCTCCTATTCGCTGTTTCGCCATACTACGCCGGGCGGTAAGATAAAAATTTGAAATGCTGACTCGTCATCCATTGTCGTTCTCCCCGCCTCATAGTGCTATCGGCTGACTTCGCCGACAAGTATGGAACTCGGCAAGGGCCAGAATGATTTTTGCCTTGGGGGTATCTTTTATGCGCCCCCGCCAAGCCCTGCGCCCCTTTGAAAAGTGACCTCCACCCCAGGGGTGTTCTAAAACCACTAAGGAACAGATTCCACATGGTGGTTGCTTTTAGATTTGAGATGACCACGAAGACATAAAGAAAAATAAGAGAACATCCGGACTAATAAGCGATTTGTTGCTGCTGTCAAGGCACAAAGCCAAATACAGGAAAAGCACTGCACAGCTTGCCTCAAAGCTTTGGGTCACCGTGGCTATGTTGACAGAACACAAGTGTATAGTTTTTTAGCAGCGAAACTGCCGATACACAAAAAAGAGAAGACATTTTATTAACACCGATAAGCTGCAGGTCACCGTGACCATTTGGGGGGGGGGGGGGATTTATCATCGAGATTGATAAGCACAATATTGTTAAATGTTGACAGGAGACGTTGGAAGGTCAATGATCCAAACCCCGATTTTTTATATTTTTTTTTACCTCTGAAGGTCTCCTCTAATCTCGGTCTCTCTGAATTTCAATTTATTTTTTTAAAAAACATTCTATTGCGTTTGCCATCTAGATGATAAGAAAATTAGAAGGTGAGCCCAATATCTGGGGATTTATCAGACGTCAATGGCGAGAATGAACCTCCGGATTTCCAGAGGTTCTGAGAAGGGAAAAGGTCCATTGCGGGAGGGAGCCTGATACATGTAGATAGCCCTAGCAGGAGATTCAAGGCAGATACTTAAGCATTTATTGCCCAGCTGCATTCAAGGTGGAAAATGGGAAATGGGGGAGGGGGGATAATGGGGCATTGTTTACGCCATAGACATGTGTACAAGTTAAAGACTTCTAATAAGCCCCTAAAAATCCCTTTTTGTTTTCACTGTTGAAAAAAGTATCAATAAATATAACGATGCTATGTGTACTTTATAGTTTGTTTATCTTGGTTTGTTTTCAAGAAACGACACAGATGCAAACGCAATTGGGAATTAAAAATTAAACAAACTTTATGTACTTTTGTTTCTTTTCATGGAATAATGGCAAACGAGATTATCAAATTGAACTGCTTTTAAAATGAATAAGTTCCATTGGATATACTGTCGTATGTGGCGTATACTGCTGCAGGTACTATTCGGTGCTATAGTGTTGTATGTGGTGGGCACATTGTTGTATATTGTTTAGACTGTTGTAATGTGATTCAGTATTTGCGATGTACACTGGGGTATCGTGTACACTGCTATGAATAGCCTGTACAGTTATATTTTGTCTGGTGTGCAATCCTATGCCTCCCAAATATAATGGTATCTTCTGTATACACTTACGCCTGCTACGATCTACACGCTTTTTAATACCATGAATTACTGGTCATTGTCATCGTGGTAGTAAAGGCACCACGCAGCAGTAGTAAAACAGCCTACCAATATAAGCAACAGAGGCAGATGTAGTGATAAACATAATAGACTTAGTAGATTAACTTACATCACAAGCCCTTACTAAGTACAGCCAAGTGCGGCTCGGCTGACGTAGTTATGGTAAAACATCAAATATATACGCTATAGCTGGAACAAGTGCAGTTTAGCCCTAACTACGTAAGACTATTTTCTGCTCGGCAGTCGTACTCAAGGGAATTCACCATAAGACTCAAATGAATATAATTATTATGCTGTAGCTACTCAACAAGATCTACAGTTCCAACAAACTGCAAACACGGGCCTCTCATTCTATAATGCTGGACCTCATTTGGTCATTTTTTTTACTTTTTTACATTCATGTTCTGTCTGTGACGTTTTCTGGTGTCTGTCCACAACCGCCAGACTCCGTAAATGCATCATTTTTTTTTTGCCAACTTTCCTCCAATAGAAATTGTAGTTGTAGTTATATAATTATATTCTTTTGGTGGTAAACAATGGTAATATAGATTGTCGTGATGGCGTACTGAGCTCTTTAACTGTGTAGCATCTGCGGGCTACCCCTTGCCCTCCCCCGGTTTTGTTGTTGTGCTGGTGGCTGAGCATGTGTCCACTACTTTTTTCATTTTATTGTTGACAACCGCCAGAGTGTACTGTACTCCGTGACCTGACCTTCTTTTCTAGTGAGTAGTTTTTTTCCTCGCTCGCTTGTTGTTAGGTGTTTTGACTCGTTCAGTAAATATTAGTATGTTCCCGAACGTTCGATAACACTGTGGATAAGGATGTTTACGCCAGATTTGGCCTTGAGTGATGTAACCTGATGACGTATTGATGCGTGATTGGTTAGTTTGTGCGAGGGCAAAGGTAACGTTTATTTCGGGAACTTTCTGTAGGAATGTTTATATATATAGACCTGTGTGAGTGGTTGGTGGGTGAGTAAGTGAGTTTCCTTTTGTGTGGCGTAGATATTTAGTTTCGCTGGTGTCTTCCTAGTATTTTATTGTTCACTATACAGTTATTAAACTTTAGTATTATTTAATCTATCGTCGGATGTCGTGTTTATTTATTTTACAGCTGTAATAGTTTCGTTTTCTAAAGGGTTGTAGTTAGATCAACTAACTCCCCCCTACTATAACGTGCTAGAACAACCTCAGCTGTTACATATTGGGGGCTCGTCCGGGATCCGACCATATTCGAGCGGACCAGATCAAAATTACTAGATTTATTTACATAGTTTATTGTAGGAATATCATCGACAAGCTATCTACAACATGTCGGAGGTTATTGGAAGGCTTAGCCAGGAAGCGGACGCCATGGAGCTCACTGGGCAGGAGAGACGGGACTACATCCGTGAAGGCCTGGAAAGAGAAAGACAGCTGGAGGCTCAACGACAGGAGAAGGAGGCTGAACGACAGGCTCATGAGAAGGAGGCTGAACGACAGCTGGAAAGGGAAAAGATGAACCACGAGTTGGAGATAGAGAGGATGCGCCAGCAACGTGGAGGCCACGACTCAGCGCAGAAGACCGACGACCACGCCAGTTCTAAGAGACCCAAGCTACCTGCATTTCAGGACAAGAAGGACGATCTGGATAGCTGGTTGCTGCGGTTTGAGAGATTTGCCGAGACAGCGGACTGGCCCAAATCCACCTGGACGACATCACTGTCTGCCCTGCTGACTGGGAGAGCTTTGGAGTGCTTCTGCAGACTACCGATCGACGAAGCCAAGGACTACGACAAGGTCAAGGAAGCGTTGCAGAAGAGGTACAACCTGTCAGAGGACGGATACAGACTCATGTTCAGACAAGGTAAGCCTGAAGATGGAGAAGATGTTGGAATGTTTTTGACCAGGATCAAGACCTATTTAGAGAGGTGGATAAAGCTGTCGAAGACGGAGGAGACCTACGAAGGAGTGAGAGATCTGTTCGTCAGAGAGCAATTCATGGATGCCTGCCCACCAGACCTTGCAACCCATGTGAGGGAGAGGAAACCAAAGACGCTACAGGACATCGCAGATTCAGCGGAGGCGTACCTAGTAGCGAGGAACCGGACGCTCAGCGGGAGCGCCAGACTGCAGAGCCGGCCAGTGCGACAGAGGCCCAACGGAGACAGAAGTCTACAGGTCTGTTATAGGTGCCAGAGGCCGGGACACAAGGCGAAGGAGTGTCGTGCAAGGACAAAAGACAAAGGTGAGTTCAGATGTTACCTTTGTGGAAAGCCAGGCCACGTTCGGAGGATGTGTCCAGCCCAGAAGGATATGGGACGAGGCAAGCCGAACAAGGCGGCGGCGGCCGTAGTGATAGCGGCGGACGAGTCGTCGAGACAGGATGCGACGACGGCTGACACCAGCATCAACGTTCAAGCGGTAATGAAGGACGGGAAGCTACAGTTAGCGGTGCCTGTTACTTGCGGAGGATGCAGTGACGGAAGGACCGTGGAGAAACTGAAGTTACCAGTGATGAAGGGCTTGATTGGGAATCGAGCGGTAGATGTCCTAAGAGATACCGGCTGTGAAGGTGTAGTGGTGCGGAGAGCACTGGTGGACGACGGACAGCTCACCGGTGGGAAGAAACTTATCGCGAGGATTGATAACTCCTTGCTAGCGGTGGAGGAAGCCGTTATCGACGTGAAGACGCCTTACCTGACGGGCAAAGTGACGGCGCTGTGTCTCCCGGAGACCATCTGCGACCTAGTAGTCGGGAACGTGGACGGAGCGAAGGATCCGTACGACCCTGATACTGAGGTGATGGTAGGAGCGGTGACCACGAGGGCCCAGGAGAAGAGGAAGGACCGGTCTACGTCGCTGAAGGTGCCGAGGGCAGAACGGCACGCGGGAGTGGATAGAGAGGAACTTATCCGACTCCAAGAAGAAGACGAAGTCATTAGGAAGTTAGAGCAGAAGAAGATCCCAACTAATAGAGGCAATAAATCTGTTCATTTTGAGAAACAGGGAGGAGTACTGTACCGGATCTACAAGGACCTGAGACAGGCGACGGTTATAAGGCAAGTGGTACTACCCGAGAAACTGAGAGAGTATGTACTGAGTGTAGCCCACGACTCGATCGTCGGAGGACACCTCGGCGTGAAGAAAACCAAAGACAGAGTTATGAGCAATTTTTATTGGCCTGGAATTGAAGGTGACGTCGCGAGATACGGCCGCTCATGCGACATATGCCAGAGGACGGTGAACAAAGGAGCGACCCCAAAGGTGCACCTGCAGAGTATGCCAGTAGTGGACGTACCATTTAGGCGAGTGGCCGTGGACTTAGTAGGACCTATCGACCCCCCAAGTGAAGGTGGACATCGGTATATCCTGGTGTACATAGACTACGCTACTCGTTACCCCGAAGCCACACCCTTGAAGAAGATCGACGCAGAAACGGTAGCAGAAGCCTTAGTGAACATCTACAGCCGTTTGGGTGTGCCCGAAGAGATCTTGTCCGACCAAGGGACCCAGTTTATGTCAGATGTCATGAAGGAAACGAATAGACTACTGGGAATTCGACAGTCGACCACTACAGTCTACCACCCTATGTGCAACGGGTTGGTGGAGCAATTCAACGGCACACTGAAGAAAACATTGAGACGACTGTGCGCAGAGCAACCCAAGCAGTGGCACAGATACATCAACCCGCTGCTCTTCGCATATCGTGAAGTTCCCCAAGAGTCGACCAAGTTTGCCCCATTCGAGTTGCTGTATGGGAGAACTGTGAGAGGACCCATGCACATCTTACGACAACTATGGACCAAGGACGTAGAGGAGCCGGAAACGAAGACCAGTTACCAGTACGTCATGGAACTACGTGAGAGGCTGGATGACACATGGAAGTTGGCGACGGAAGAACTCTCCAAGGCTCAAGGTAGACAGAAGACCTACTACGACCGGAAGGCGCGAGAGAGGAAGTTCCGCCCCGGAGATGAAGTGTTGGTGCTACTGCCGACGAACACTAACAAGCTCCTAGTCCAATGGAAGGGACCATATAAGGTAGTCTCAGTTGTCGGTGTTAACGACTATAGAGTCAAGATGGGTGCAAAAGAAAAGACCTTGCACGCCAACCTCCTCAAGAGATACATTCCAAGGACGTCAAAAGCAGCAGCAGTGGCAATGGAACCGAGACCTATTGTGACCGAGATGTGTGGGATGGACAACAGTAGGAGAGATACCACGCCTGAACATGTCAACGCCATAAAGGACGGCGGCGGTGATAGTGCTGAGACTGTACTAGCAGAGGACGACCTGATAGACAAGAGTCAACCCGTGGAGTCAGCTGGCATGACAATCATCGAGGACTGCGACCTGGAAGGTGACAACGGTGGAACGACGGAGGACCTTGCCGACCTAGGAAGCTGGGACCAGAATGAAGGCTACAGAGATATCCAGTATGGAACGCAACTGACGTCGGAACAACGTCAAGAACTCTGCGATGTGGTGAAGGATTACCAACACGTCTTCACCAATCTCCCTGGATGCTGCCAGTTGGGTGAACATCGCATCGACCTTACGACAGAAGTACCAGTTCGTCAACGACCATACCCGGTGCCCTACGCTATGCGCGACTCATTGAAGGAGGAGCTTAGCACCATGGAACGGCTGGGCATCATTCGAAGGAGCTCATCAGCTTATGCTTCACCTGTTGTTGTCGTCAAGAAGAAGGACGGATCCAACCGAGTCTGCATCGACTACAGGAGGTTAAACAAGATCACAGTATTCGACCCTCATCCGACAGCAGCGCCATTAGAAGTGTTTCAGAGTCTCTCGAGAGGAAAATTATTCTCTCGGATTGACCTGAGCAAGGGATACTGGCAAGTGAAAGTTCGAGAGCAAGACATTCCCAAGACGGCGTTCGTCACCATGGGCGAACACTATGAATTCATTCGGATGCCTTTTGGGATGATGAACTCAGGAGCCACGCTGAACAGGATCGTAAAGCCATTGATCCGTGGAATGAACAATGTGACAGCATATGTGGACGACCTGCTGATTCATACAGAGACATTCGACGAGCATGTGAAGACTCTCAAGGACTTACTGCAGAGGATGGACGAAGCTGGATTAACTGCAAGACCATCGAAGTGTCTGATTGGAACGTCTGAAGTAGACTTTGTTGGACACTTAGTGGGAGAAGGTATGATTGGCCTGTTAGAAGAGAATGTATGTAAGGTACGAGACGCACCCAGACCCACCACTAAGAAGGAAGTGAAAGCATTCTTAGGATTAGTGGGATATTACCATGAATTTATTCCTAACTTTTCAGCGATTGCATCACCATTGTCTGATTTACTTAGAAAGGGTCAGCCCAATATAGTTCAGTGGGATGAAACGCAGGAGAAAGCGTACACCTCTTTGAAGAATGTCATTATCTCCAAACCCGTGTTATGTTTGCCAGATTTTTCCAAAGAGTTTGTCTTAGCAACTGATGCATCAGATCGCGGATTAGGCGCTAGTCTTATGCAGGAACACGAGGGAAAGTTGTACCCTGTGGCATATGCTAGTCGTAAGCTATTGCCTCGTGAGACAAAATATTCGGTCTCAGAGCGCGAATGTTTAGCTATTGTTTGGGCTGTAAAAAAGTTTACTTTGTATTTGTATGGAAAGGAGTTTGTGCTCCAAACTGACCATCGGTCATTAGAGTTTTTGAACTCTGCCAAGTTTGACAGTCCAAAGTCATTACGATGGAGTTTATTTTTACAGTCTTATCGATTCAGGATTCACTACGTAAAAGGCAGAGAAAATGTCTGTGCCGATTTCCTGAGCAGGGTATTTTAAAGTAGTACACTATCAGTGAAATGCATTGTAACCCATACTTTTGCCTACTAGATGAATTTCTAGGACGGCAGTATTGTACTGTAATTGGGGACATAGTTCATCTGTGACTGAATATTGAATTGATGGCTGATAGAGAGTCATGATGTGTTAGTCACATTTTGATTTTATGCTATGTCATATTAGTTACCAATGGAACTTGGTGTAATTTTTGGAAAATGTAACCCAAATGGGGACTGCGAGCAAGCAGTGTTTGTGTTATATTGCAATGTTGTAACTTGTTTTGACCTAATATGATGAAGAAAGACCCTGATCAGTGGTCGGTATGTATTGGTATTTTGCCATTGTACGTATGAATTATACATTTTGGAGATAACTATGTTATATACAAGTTATATGCTATGGTTCATGCACGAAGCATTGTGTAAACGATGGGCCATCGTTTCACCTTATATGATTTGTAATAATATCATTGACCATTGTTTCACCACAGTGATGGCGTTGTGTTATTTTGACTAGTATTCCTACTGTTAACCATTGGGAAGCAATGATGGTATTGTATTAGTTATTGTATTAGTGATGCAAAGTACACTGCATTGTATTGTATTTGTGATGACATTCGGGAAGGCACTGAAATTGTTATTAATTGTAATACAATTAGCAACTACCTTTGTGAGATTGGGAGTGCTATAAGATTATTTCACGATAGTGCAGACGCTGTATAATGTTTTGGAGTTGAAAGATATTCAACTTAAATTGGGGAGTTGTGTAGCATCTGCGGGCTACCCCTTGCCCTCCCCCGGTTTTGTTGTTGTGCTGGTGGCTGAGCATGTGTCCACGACTTTTTTCATTTTATTGTTGACAACCGCCAGAGTGTACTGTACTCCGTGACCTGACCTTCTTTTCTAGTGAGTAGTTTTTTTCCTCGCTCGCTTGTTGTTAGGTGTTTTGACTCGTTCAGTAAATATTAGTATGTTCCCGAACATTCGATAACACTGTGGATAAGGATGTTTACGCCAGATTTGGCCTTGAGTGATGTAACCTGATGACGTATTGATGCGTGATTGGTTAGTTTGTGCGAGGGCAAAGGTAACGTTTATTTCGGGAACTTTCTGTAGGAATGTTTATATATATAGACCTGTGTGAGTGGTTGGTGGGTGAGTAAGTGAGTTTCCTTTTGTGTGGCGTAGATATTTAGTTTCGCTGGTGTCTTCCTAGTATTTTATTGTTCACTATACAGTTATTAAACTTTAGTATTATTTAATCTATCGTCGGATGTCGTGTTTATTTATTTTACAGCTGTAATAGTTTCGTTTTCTAAAGGGTTGTAGTTAGATCAACTAACTCCCCCCTACTATAACGTGCTAGAACAACCTCAGCTGTTACAAACTGACATTTGTGTATGCATAAATCGTTCACAGAAAACTATCAGGTCTGGAAGGGCCAATTCAACTGGACTTTTAACTTCAGAAGGGACTCGGACATTTTTGCACCCAATAATCTTCTTGCTTGGCGAGACAGGGACCAGCTTCTCACAGATCGGGAGTACTGTAAGTTGACTCATCCAGCTTAGATGCTCGCAAATCTACCGCACGACATTTCAGAAATAAGCAAACCTTTTTTTTTTGTCAACGACGACTGAACTTACCTCCATTGCAAGAGTGTTATTTACAAAGAGGATCTAGCAAAAAAAAGAAAGACGTTGCAGTAGTTAACTTAAAAGCAAACTTTTGGGGGTGACATCTGATGTTGACCCATGAACGCAATAAAAGCTCTTAGGCTTACCTCAATTGCCTTATTTGCGTACGAGATCCAGTGAAAAAAAAAGAAAAAGATAGACGGTTTTACGTTGCAGCACTGGAGTAATTAAACTTAAAACCTAGTCAAACCCATGTAGACGTGGCGCCAACTCATGCTTACGTGTAAAATAAACGTATAGTTACCATGGCGACATTTGAATTCCCCATTCCCCAACCTAATATGCAATGAGAGTGAGTAAAAGCAAGGTCTTGCTTTATAGTAGAACATGAAGCCAAGTCAAACTCATCTGAGCGCGGTAAAACCCATACCTTCGTGTAAAATATTTATGGTAGTGACGATGGCGACATTTCATCGAATTTTAATCATTACACCCCCTCCCCTCCCAGGGGCCCAGTATAAAGGTTTTTATTTTTCTTTGTTGTATCATTCAACATTCAGTAATCACTTAAAGCTCAAAATGTTTGATTCACTATAAAGATATTAAAAAAATAGATTTCTTTTTTTAGCATTCAGCGCTTTTCAGTTAATTTATTTATTCCTATATCTGGTTGTGAACAAAGAAATTTTGTTTGTGGTAGCCTATAATAAATGCCCGGGTTCAAAATGTATTAGTAACCTAAACTGGATGTGAAAGAAAACTAAGAGGAGGAAACTTCAATGCGGACGGTTGTTGTCACTACTGAAGCATACACATTGCATGCCTTTTTTCAGGCATCAGGCTAGACAAAACTACCCTAAGCCTAACCCTTAGAGACAGTTGTCCATACTGAAACTCTTCCGTAATCACCCTAACCTAAACTATACGTTTACCCTTAGAGACAGCTGTCCATACGAAGCACTTCCGTATTCACCCTAAACTTAACCCTTAGAGACAGCTGTTCATATTGAAGCACTTCCGTAATCACCCTAAACTTAACCCTTAGAGACAGCTGTCCATACTGAAGCATTTCCGTAATCACCTTAAACTTAACCCTTAGAGACAGCTGTCCATACTGAAGCACTTCCGCAATCACCCTAACCCTAACCCTTAGAGACAGCTGTCAATACTGAAGCACTTCCGTAATCACCCTAAGCTTAATTCTTAGAGACAGCTGTCCATACTGAAGCACTTCCGTAATCATCCTAAACTTAACCCTTGGAGACAGCTGTCCATACTGAAGCACTTCCGTAATCATCCTAAACTTAACCCAAAGAGACATCTGTCCATACTGAAGCACTTCCGTAATCATCCTAAACTTAACCCAAAGAGACATCTGTCCATACTGAAGCACTTCGGTCCACAAATCAGATTTACTGCACTTTGTAAATCCCTCACGTATGTCCCTATGTAAACAGCTGTCTGTACGTGGACAGTTGTCAATAGCACCAGGCATGCAGATCTATAGTATTCAGTATCTTCTTCCTGAAGGGTCCCCAATCGGTCGCAGGTGGAACCATCGCTTTGCAAGTTTTGAGTTTCAACTCCACATTGATTTGCGCCCCGTGTATTTTGAGACCATTCACTCCATGCGTAGGCCTAGTTTCCCCCATGATGTTGAAACTGAGAGGGTAAGAATTTCCCAGCAAACAATGTGGTGTTTATTTCCAATATTGGTTTGCATGGTTGGGACTGAACAGACGGACCAAAATACAACAAAAACAGTACATCGCAGACACAATATATACTGACGATTGACAAGACATCATTATTTTAACAGCGTTTTTCCAAAACCGGGAAAGTCAATTCTGCATGAGTTATGGCCACTTTCAGATAGTCATTCAAACGTGGTGTAAGATGTGGTGTAAATGTTCAGTTCAAACTTGCTGTCTTTTTAGATCGACTATCTGACAGGGGCCATAACTCATGAGAAATTTTATTTACCCAGTGTGAGGAAAAAAAGCTATTCAATTGATAGGGATCTACAAGGGATCTAAGTGCCAATGTACGAGGGATTTAAGTGCCAGTGGCACATAGACCCCGTGTGATTCCGCCCCTCCCGCCTCTCTCAATTCGAAACAGCTTTATTTGTTCACAGGTATAACATTGTGTGACTATTTTGTTTCACAGTGCAGATCGCTAAGAGGAAGACAAAGACAGCTGCCTGGTTTGTGAGTAACTGTAAAACGCACGGGAAGAGGGAAAAGTACGTGGCGCAAATGAAGGTAAATGTGTACATAGCTGTCCCCCCCCCCCCCCCCCCAAGTTCAGTGATGCAGGCGCACACGAGTGATATTTAAGTTATAACAAAGATATCAGATACAATAAGATGAGACAATCCTTTCTTGAAGCTCCTAACATAATCATGCACATAGTTTGCACCCTGACTGGGGACGGGGTCCATGGCGCACTGCATGAACAGAATGCTTGACATAATGATAAATTAATGATGCGGATTTGTTACAGGGTTACTGCGACAAAAACAAAAAACAAAAACAAAACAAAAACCGACTTTCTGCGCAGGGTGTAAAGTGGCCGTCATCGTGCCTACACGCCGTAAAACCCAAACTCAAACTCCTACAGCGATTGAAGTTATAATTACAAAATAAGTGACGTCAACCAAGGCCCACATTGGCAGTTGAACAATGAACAAAGTTCAGTTTTTTCCTTACATCGGCTTTGTAAAATATGGCATTGTTCATGACTTCCAGGCATTCCCCTCGAAGTGGCAGTACAGAATCTGTGCACGCTAAACGTGCTCGCCGTCTCATCTTATTGTTATATGTATCTAGTATCTCTGGTTATAGTTCGTTTCATAAACAAAAAAAACAAAAAAATAAGACGTTTGTGGGGATAACTGCTTTTTACGAATGAACCAATTATTTCGAAAATGTGCATATGGTCATAAAACAATTTGTTTTAATTACATAATTTTTTTTTTTCATTTAGACTTGGTCCTTTTTGTCTCTTTATCACTGTAATCTCCATTAAACTCACTGCATACATATTTGAACGTTTCACAGGAAAGTGATGTCACGAAAATCATTGTTGACTAACCTTGAATAAAAATGGACGTTCAACACTTGTGAACGCCCACAAACTTAACAAAATATATAAATAAATTCCCCAAACTGCGGATATTTATTATTGTGCTCGTGTGGCGTACAAATTCTTTGTCACAGTAACCAAAAAGCACTCTTTTCCTCATAAATTTCCATCACCATCAACATCATCATCACATAATCACTGTCATCATCATCATCATCATTATTATCATCGTTTTCGTCTCTTAGTACCTTCATGATATTTATAAAAAGACACATGGGGCAACTTTAATTATTAAAAGAAAAAAACAACAACCTGGTTTATTGGACAAAGGAGTTCCCCAATTAAAGAATATTGAAAAGACTGTCAAATAAAGTCTGGGAATAGTCTACAGTCGGGACTTTTTGATACTGGAACCAATCTGCATCACAGCCTGTCTGAAACTATCACGTCAAAATGGCAGCCAGAGCTGTGACCCAATGCCATTTGATCATTGAGGAGGGTGTGTGCTTATGCCAACAGAAAAGTATGTCCAAATTATGCCCAAACGGACACTTTTAAGCCGAGCATCTCTGCCATTGCAGATCATTCCGTTTGTTGAACCCCAGCACTGGCATCTCTATTCATACGTCTTGAGTTGAGGTACCCATCGATAGACTTCCCCTTTACTTGCTTCTTGCTGTGGATCGTGAACTGACAAATAAGGCGAAGTGTTCAAGGCCCTGTGTTGCAGCTCGTATCAGATTAGACGAATGAGATAGCTCGGGAGAGACAGTTCCCGTCGTGTGACATAGCTTTGGTATTAGCTGGACTAGATGAGGTAGAGAATGTCTTACTGGTCACATGGCCCCGCTAAGAGCAGATATTGAGATGAAGTGACGGCCACCGATTACTTGTTTGCAAAAACTCAAGTTTTATACCCGCAAACTGAATGCAATGTCTCAAGCAAGACGAATCCATTTCAGTTTTCAAACATTTGACTGCGTCGTGCAATCTCTAAGTTTATGCTGATAAATCATAGTTTTCATGTATCATTTTGTCTTCTTTGTTGTAATAGACCGCCCCTTGTCGACCCCCCAAAAAAAAAATCATTTAGAGGCCCTTAGAAATTACTGCTGGTAGTTTGTATAATTATCATGATCTTGTTTTCTTGTTTCATTCTCAGAAATACATCGATGTGGATATCTATGGACGCTGTGGAACTTTGAAATGTGGGCGCAACATTGAAGATGAATGTGAGAGGAAACTTACCACCACGTATAAATTTTATCTCAGCTTCGAGAATTCTCTGTGTACAGATTACGTGACAGAAAAGTTCTTCAGAAATTTTGCTTTTCGTTCCCATATTGTGCCTGTGGTGCGAGGAGGATTTAACTACAGCAGATACGCGCCCAGAGGAATGTATGTAGACGCAGGGAACTTGAAAAATGCCAAAGGTTTGGCTCTGTACCTACAACAGCTTGGTAATGATCATACACAGTATGCCAAGATGTTAAAAGAGAAGGACAAATTAGTAGCTTTGAATCGCAAAATAGATTGGTGTGACATCTGCGAGAAATTACACACCGCAGGTGACAAAGTGATACCAGATATCAAAGCCTGGTCTCATAGGAAAGGTATATGCCATAGCCCAAATGACATATAACAACTCATTTGACCCTAAAATTGAGTGAGAAGACTTTCATGAAACAATTTGAGGCATTCGACCACCGGAATTGAATATTTTTACACTAATTTTAGGTATTCTACCCCCCAAAAATTAAGGTTTCCACAAGTAAGTTTAGGCACTCGACCCCCCAAAAATTGAAGACTTCCACAAGTAATTTGAGGTATTCCACCCCAAAAATTGAAGACTTTCAACAAGTAATTTGAGGCATTCGACCCCCAAAAATTGAAGACTTCCACAAGTAATTTGAGGCATATGACCCCAAAAATTGAAGACTTCCACAAGTAATTTGCTGCGTTCGACCCCCAAAAATTGAAGACTTTCACAAGTAATTTGAGGCATTCGATCGGCCCCAAAAATTGAAGACTTCCACAAGTAATTTGAGGCATTCGACCCCAACAATTGAAGACTTCCACAAGTAATTTCAGGCATTCCACCCCAAAAATTGAAGACTTTCACAAACAATTCATATTTTGACTTCAATCTTAATTCTTGTCGATTGCCAGATCTTGCATATCACCACAAATAACCTTACGTGACACGTTGTTTTTTTGTTGTCATTATCAGACATGGGTAATCAATTTATATTTCTTAAATTTACAAATGTTATCTTCTATTTTAAAAAAATAACAAAAACAGACAGAATGTGGCGGAAGTGTTTCATTGTGGTGCAATTTTGGCCTCATAGTTTTTCTTGCTCAAGGCTATTATTCAAGCTCAATGCCAGAATGATTGTTTGAAGAATTATTAAATCAATTTTCTTACGGGTCAAGTGATCTTACCTAGTGGCCATTGTGTCGGCCTAATGTGTTTCTCCAAGCTTCGGGCAATCTTCCAGGCAGTTTGTTGTTATGATAATAAAATACATGGATCTGTTGGTGTTCTTTTTTTTCTCCCTCCCTTTGATAAACGTAAGTGTAAGGGAGACTGTAATTGACAGTTGATGCAATTGCACTGACTAGGAATGCACCATTGTGGAATGCCCTAGCCCACATACAAGATCTCGATCTAGCAAGACTAGATAATTATTGCAGTGCTGCGTAGGCCATGTATTGTTATACATGGCTAACTTAGTTCTTGTTTGTTCTATCTCCATTTTCTGAAAACACCTGAAATCTTTTAGTATGTAAAAATGGTATAACAAAAGCAACTTTGACACTTGTTGTGGCACTTCTAACTCCTTATCATAATACCAAAGCCGCAAACGTTTAACGTGGAATTTCTCAGTTGTGCAAAAAGTGGAGTTGGAAAAAATGAGAACTAAGGTCGCAACCTGTATAAAATCACATTTGAGATATTGCACTTTCACTTGCACAACAGGGAGGAAATAATTATAATTCCTCCAAGGGGCCCATAAAATGTTTGGCCAATAAACAACAACAACAGCAATAACAACTAAAACAACACAAACCTGCTGACTGCCATTGTGGCATTGCACTTATGTGATTTCATAGTTGATAGGGCCACTGAGGTGTGATTTCATAATTGATAGGGCCACTGAGGTGTGATTTCATAGTTGATAGGGCCACTGAGGTGTGATTTCATAATTGATAGGGCCACTGAGGTGTGATTTCATAATTGATAGGGCCACTGAGGTGTGATTTCGAATGTTGTCTTAAATAATACGTCTTTTGCCTTATTTCTGACATTCCATCGAATAATCTGCAGCATCACATACCATAATTGTAAAGACATGTCACTTAAAATGCCCGCAAATGTTGTCATCAGAATGACAAGTCATTGTGTGGTCTCACTTTTTATTTTCATTAATGAATGACAGAAAGAAAGGAAGGTGTGGAATTAATGACTGAATATAAGGGATGAATAATGAATTGAAGCATAATTATACTAATCCATTCTGATGTGCCATTGAAAGATATTTAATAAACATAATATTGTGCATTAAAAACAATTGCTGTAGAGTGTCGATGTGACCCGTTCTTATCTTGTTCATATTTACTCTTTGCCTCTTTTCCAATCAGCCGGATTTACTACTCTTCAATACCGGCCCTCTTATTTCGGGAACAGAGACAAAAAAATTGACGGGATTTCTAGATCTGTCGATCAAGCCTAAGTTTATCTGGACTCTAAAGCAAACAATATTCTATAGCTGTGCATAAGTATAAACGGATACACTGTTTTGTGTACAAAGCATACCAAGCCAAATCTATTATTGTTGACATTACTCATTAGGCGCCTTGATAGAGCTGAACTTTTCACTCATACAATACATGAAATGAACATTTTCCCTTAGTTTCCCGATGTTAACATTTTGTATTATCTTAAGTACGGTACAGTGCCAAAGATACTGGATACGGTAATACCGATCTTTCCTTCTCACCTTCCAAAAAAACAACAACAACAACAATGTGTATGCCTCACCATAGAATCAAACTCTCGGCGGATTTAACCGGCGGTTCGGACACTGTCTTTTTAATTTGCATGGAAAATGAGACACAGCACTGATCGGTTTCGCTTCTAGGGCAATATCAACTTCAAGTTACAGTCGACTCCACTTAAAATGAAGTCGCTTAATGTGATCTTCTTTTCGTATGATGTTTTTCTTTTATCCCTTCCCCAAAGCCTCATTTCCGTGGGAAAAAAAACCGCTTAGTATGACATCTTTCTATCCGTTTTTACTCTTTGCATGATCTCATTTTGAAGTCCCAAAGAGGAAAAAAAAGGCTTAATATGATTTTCCTAAACCGTGTCATGATTAAAATACACGGTACGCCGTCATCTTTCATAATCGTCATTTCGCTACAGCTTATACCTGCCATTGTTCTGTGTCTGCCTCGCCGTGCTGACACCTGTTATGTCACCTACCCAGCGTGAGCCCGAGGTGCCATGCGTACCATTGGATGTGCTCGCTTTGTCCATGAGTGTGGGATTTTACACATTTTTTTCTGCTGGCATCACCGACCCCTCGCACTCAGGCGAGCTCAAATATGTTGCCATGTGTTATTCATCAGGTGGATCGATAATGCAGTGTAATAGTTAATGATATATCAGATGTCGTAAGATTCACAGGGCCACTGATTTTACTCAGGTCAGGCATTGAGAGCGAAGGTTATGATAGGGAGAAAGAGCAAAGAGTTACCCACGTGGAGCTACCGTAACACATGTGTTTACTTTTTTTTTTTTAAATCTACGCAATAGAGATTCAATCGTTTCCACGGGAGCAAAGACAGTCGGCCCCAGCAAGCCCACGAAGGTGTCAAATACCATGCTCACTCGGTCACCGCAGATGGACGATGTTTATTGTGTTATGTTAGGCTCAGCGCTACATGATGCGAGTGTGGCCAGAGGGAGGGTCTTGTGATATTCACATTTAAATAATATTGGAAAATGCAAGCTATATTTCTTTTTGGCTGGCGTATCTTGCATGCTGACAGTCATATAACAACATAATGTTAAGTTGACTGACAGGTAAAAAGTGTGCTAATTTTTGCCCTTTGGTTCAGACACCATCGCTTTGGGTGAATATTTTTTTAAAAACTAGATGAAGTTCCCGGCATTATCCGGGATATAAACGTGTAAACCCACTGTTCCATCTCTCTCTCTCTCTCTCTGTCTTTTTGATCTAGAAAACTTCCCATACCGGTATTTTGTAATCTTACCGCAGATTTCATGCCCATCAGAGCACTACGCACTCATTTCTAGTAGGAAAATCGCGCGCACCGAATTGAACGCGTATTAATACATCTTTTCCGGTGCAGTGGGCTTACTACAAGGAGCCAAAACAAAGATCATTGTATTTTACTTTTTTACGTCTTTTAATTTAAAAATACCTGAAACTTGAATCAACATAATCGGTCGATGCCAAAGCGATTGAACTGGATTCGTTGACACTTAAGAAAATTAACTTTATAATTGTTGAAACAGTCATTAAGGCTCTAGCGTTGAGCAAAAAAAGGGCCAAACTTGCACCACAATGAATTACTCCACCACTATTTTTTTTTATAATAAGATATCCCCTAAACACACCCTAACACACGTATGCCTACACACAAAAAATATCCCCGCCTTAGAGAAAAAAAAACCATAGGTCAGCTACATAACAATGCTGCTTCCATCCTTTATCAACATAGAGATGGAGAAGAGATAGATAGAGAGAGAGAGAGAGAGAGAGAGAGAGAGAGAGAGAGAGAGAGAGAGAGAGAGAGAGAGAGAGAAAGAGAAAGAAAGAGAGAGAGAGAGATAGAGAGAAAGAGAAAGAGAGAGAGAGAGAGAGAGAGAGAGAGAGAGAGAGAGAGAGAGAGAGAGAGAGAGAGAGAGGGAGAGGGAGAGAGAGAGAGTAACTTACTTTTCGCCCGCCTCTGTCCCATATTATTCTAGAAATTTCGGTCTATCTTATCTAATTTTGGTACGGTGGTAAGCTAAAAAAAAAAAAAAAGAAATACAATTGTGTTACATTGCTACCACATTTAGAGGAAAAATAAGTGGCCATAAGTTTCCAAATTAAGTTATAATTACAAAGTAAGTGACTTCAATCAAGGTCTAAGGTCATGGCTGAACAGTGAACAAGCGCCATATTTTCTCTGTTGGGCTTTGTTTAAAAAAGCCATTGTTTATGTTTCCCATGCATTCGCCGCCAGGTGGCGTGACAGAAGCCTGTGAACCCAAAAACTCCCCATCTGCATCACCTAATCGTATCCAATGTTCTTGATAGGACGAAGCCCTTTAGTTAAACATGACATTAGCCCAACCCATGACAAGAAATCATACGTTCTGACTGCGAGATTAATCAAAAAGAAAGATTAGAATTGAGGCCGGCCCTGAGAAAATGGGACTATATCAAAATTGTCAAATTTAGTTGTTTATGTCATCTTATGAATCATTCAGTTTTGAGTACACATACCATAAGTTTCATCTTCTTGCTGCCAGTAGATCGCCAGCGACGGCCCTTTAAAGTGAGCAACCCGCAAATGTTGGCCAAACTCAGACCCAATAACTTCAGTCCCCCAAAATTAATGTGTTGGCCAAATGCGTAGAATATAATGTCATTCAGTTCGATGCACGGGAAAATTAAAATTTCATTGACTATCTAAAGTTCTGTCCCCTGGCGTAGGGCACCCTGTACTGGAGCGGCTCACCAAAGTAGATGGACAATATTTTGTGTCATGCTGCAAACCATTTTACTTTGAATTATGTGCATTAAAATAAGACGTAATAATGTCTTGTGTGTGTGTGTGTGTGTGTGTGTGTGTGTGTGTGTTTGATGCCACAGTTTTGCTTTGAATAAATTCAAGAAAATAATTATGTGATATAATGGGTTCTAGTCTGTCTGTCTGTCTGTCTGTCTCTCTATGTCTCTTACACACACATGCGTGCACACACAGAGTGGGCAAACACCTAAACTCCCACACTGGGACACGGATGATGTAAATGTTAAGGAAAACGCAAAATATAGCATAATGATTTACTGCCAATAAATCTTGAAAAATAGGTGCTGCTTTCTTCTTTTCCCGTGTTTAGTGGAGTAGTTGTCTGGGTTTAGCTCCTAATAATTATATGTAAGTTGGTATTAACTGTTTATATTATACCTCTTGAATTCTGATTAAGGCCGAGACATGCTCATAAAATATTACTGTCAGGAACAGTGGTGAGAAGATCCCCTCTGGCGAAGCTGGTACAGTCAAAAATTTTTCTTTTTTTTTTTTTTTGGTTTGTCCTCAAGTTGACAACTTCATGTACCGTTTGGCTGCGCAAGAAACGTCGATCTTGCAACACAATTCTGTTCTTTATCTCCAGATTCAGAGATAAGTGGTATTCATGGAGTGGAGAAAACATGGTATAAAAATCCCACCACCTACAGAAATAAACTGAGCCACTGGCTGGCTCGTTATCGGTTAGTCATTATAGGCCTACATGCGTTGCCCACATATTAGGCCGGCAAGAAGCTCCTTACCAAGCCAGCATTCCTCCTACATCACTTTAACGAAGATTTATAATTATAGGATCTCTGAAGGGTTGGTATAGGGTTACTGTAGGGGCAATAACACTGTTTGTCAGGTCAGAAAAATCTGCTACTGGTAACATGTAATCCAGTACAACCTGTTTCATGAACTGGTACGCTAGCATGGTATCAGTGGGCGTGCACCTGTCGGTGCAAACGGCCAGGGCGGAGGAGGTTTCATCTAACCCAACGGCCACATGCTAGGGCACAATGTGACCCTCAGTACTTGAGTCCTTCATATTGGCCCCAGGTAGCGGTGTGGTCATAGGCTTGTTTGCCTAAATCACAGACGAAGAATTGAGCAAACTTCCCGGACGCAGCTTCGAAGCTGGCGGCAGCAGGCCAGTGGTTGATTGATAGGGCAGATGGCAATATACCGTCACTCTGGCCTGGATATCGTGACACAGAGCATCCACCAGTATTGGTGTTCTTTGGTTTGGGTCTTTCACCCTAGTCAGTTGGGACTGCGAGGCTGTGGAGTAGCCTACAGGCAGCCGGTCAGGCAATATGACTGTCCCTCTGGCATCCTCCTGCACCTGGATACATTTCCAGTCGTCTTGACCCTGTCTTGCCACTTGGATAAGTTGTGTCCAGGCGAGAGAGTGAGTCTGATGTTTGCGCAGCTCTTTCTCACTAAAAACAAATTCTTTGCGCCAGTCTTAACACTCACCTCGTCTTCTTTCATCTTTGTCTCGTCTTCTTTCCTCTCAAAATTCCAACGGCGATGGGCGAGTGCGGTGGCAGCAGGTTTGGATAGACTGGAAGCTGTTAGCACAGACCTACACGTTGGTGGCTGTGGGCTATGGTCGCTTCATCGTCGATTGAAGTGGAGGCGTGGGGAGGCAGCACCCACAGTAGCTGGGCAGCCTTATTTAAGGATAGCACTGCTCACCTCAACTGAGGAAGGGGCTAGAAAAGGTGCCCTAAAGAAAGCCCACTTCCCATCACCCTGACTGGTATACCGCGACCAGTGGGGATCCCTTTTTGCTGTCGAAACAAAAAGAAATTCAGCTTACTCAGGCTAGGAGCCTGGAATATACGCACACTACAGGACAACTCAAAAAACCCGGAAAGACGCACTGCACTTATTGCCATTGAGCTCAGCAGGTACAACCTGGACATAGTGGCACTCAGTGAGACCAGACTCCCTGATAGTGGCCAACTCAAAGAGCTCAGTGGTGGATACACCTTCTTCTGGAAAGGCAAGGGTGCAGTCGAACCGAGACAGCATGGTGTTGGGTTTGCAATTAAAAATGACCTTGTCAGAAACTTGCAGTCCATGCCAATTGAAATAAATGACAGGCTAATGACACTCAGGATCCCAGTTGGGAAAAGCCAGTCAGCCACCCTCATTAGCGCATATGCGCCCACCATGACAAACCCAGATGAAGCCAAAGACAAGTTCTATTCTGATCTAGAATCTGTCATAATTTATGCTCTGTCCCGGCAGCTGATAAGCTGATTCTCTTGGGGGACTTCAATGCTAGGGTTGGCTCCGAAATCTCAGCGTGGCCAAATGTTTTGGGCCCTCATGGAGTTGGTTCATGCAATAACAATGGGTTGCGCTTACTTACTTTGTGCGCTGAATTTGGCCTGTTCATTACCAACACAAATTTTAATCTCCCCGTGAGAAACAGAACGTCATGGATGCATCCCCGCTCAAAGCATTGGCATCTCATAGACTATGTCATTGTGAGGAAGACTGACAGAAAGGATGTCCTTGTAACAAAGGCGATGTGTGGTGCCGAGTGTGGAACTGACCACAGACTCATTGTTTGCAAGCTCAGACTAACATTGAGGCGCAATAGACGCCCTCAAGGGAAAGCGCCACCTAAACGCCTAAATGTTTCAAAACTCTGCTCAGCTGAGAAACAGAGCGAGCTCTCATCAGAACTCTCCTCAAAATTGGATTGCGTGACTTTTGACCCTGAGAACATTGAACAGAGCTGGACTGACCTAAATACGACTGTACACTCTTGC
The DNA here is from genome assembly GCA_963931925.1 of Onchidella celtica. NCBI lineage: Eukaryota > Metazoa > Mollusca > Gastropoda > Systellommatophora > Onchidiidae > Onchidella > Onchidella celtica. The sequence goes on from OZ007572.1 coordinate 32,929,036, forward strand.
GCCAGCAGCACAGTTGGTTTTCCTGTCCGCAAGCACCAGGACTGGTTCAATGATAATGATAATGAAATCAAAGTGCTCATCAAAGAAAAAAATAGTCTCACCCAAGCTCACTGCAGTGACCCCTCTTCCACAGCAAAAGCTGATGCACTGCGTGCATGTAAGGGTGTACTCCAGAAGAAGCTGAGGAAAATGAAAAATGACTGGCTTGAAGAGCGAGTAAGAGAAACTCAGAAATATGCCGACACAAACAACACTAGAAAGTTCTTTGAGAGCCTCCGAGCTGTGTTTGGACCATCCCGCTCTGGCATTACGCCACTTCTTGCGTCAGATGGTTCAACACGCATTGTTGAATTGAATGCCATAATTCAGCGTTGGGCAGAACATATCGGAGGTGTGCTAAATCGGCCATCAAATATAAATACTGAGTCCACTGACCGCCTCCTTCAGACTCCTATTAATGCAGCTCTTGCCAAGCCATTCACAGCAAATGAGACCCGAACTGCCACAAATCAGATGTCCTTTAACAAATCACCAGGCGTGGATTCAATTCCTGCTGAGGTGTATGCCTTCGGTGGAGAAAAGCTTATTGAAAGGTTGACCGAGTTGTTCAATCATATGTTGAAAGCAGGGAAGCTGCCACAGGACTTCAAAGATGCTTCAATCATCCATCTGTACAAAAACAAAGGGGACAGCCAAGTCTGTGACAACCATCGGGGAATCTCTCTACTTTCAATTGCTGGCAAAATATTGGCAAGAATGCTTCTGAATCGCCTTCTTGATCACCTCTCGTCAAATGACTTGCTTCCCGAGAGCCAATGTGGCTTTCGTAAAGAGAGGGGAACGGCGGATATGATTTTTGCTGCCAGACAGATTCAGGAAAAATGCATGGAACAAAATAAAGCGCTGTATATCACATTTGTTGACCTCACAAAAGCATTTGACACAGTGTGTCGTGAAGGCCTCTGGAAAATCTTGGCGAAGTTTGGGTGTCCACCCGAATTCATCACAATAGTGCGCCAGTTTCATGATGGCATGCAAGCTGCAGTCAAAAGCAACGGCAGTGTTTCAGAGCCCTTTGCTGTCACAAATGGGGGTAAAACAGGGCTGTGTCTTAGCCCCAACTCTGTTCAGCATCATGTTCTCTGCAATGCTACAAGAAGCCTTTAGCTCTCCTCCTCAAGGGGTAAGCATCAAGTACCGAACTGATGGCAGTCTATTCAACCTCAGGAGACTTCAGGCAAAAACCAAAACCAAAAGTACTCAAGTCTGTGACCTACTATTTGCTGATGATTGTGCACTTCTGGCACACGATGAGGATAGCATGCAAAACTGTGTTGATAAGTTCTCTAGTGCCTGTGACAACTTTGGCATCACAATAAGCACAAAGAAGACGGAAGTGCTCCATCAGCCTACTCCAGACGACAAGTATCCTGTGACCCCAAATATCAAAGTCCATGACAGTCTTCTGAAGGTGTCGGAGAACTTCACCTATCTTGGCAGTACACTGTCTTCCGCGGCTCGTGTTGATACTGAAATTCTCTCAAGAATCAGCAAAGCCAGCTCTGCATTTGGCAGGCTTCGAAAGAGAGTATGGGATGTCGCCAGTATTCGCACAGACACTAAGCTGAAAGTGTACAATGCTGTGGTCCTTCCCACCCTACTCTATGGGGCTGAAACCTGGACAGTGTACCAATCGCATGCCAGAAAGCTAAATCACTTTCATCTGGCCTGCCTTAGAAAGATCCTAAGGATCAAATGGCAAGATAAAATTCCAGACACTGAGGTCCTCAATCGTGCCAAGGAATTGAGCATCTTCTGCCACCTGAAAAAAATTCAGCTACGTTGGGCAGGACATGTTGTCAGAATGCCCGACTCCAGACTCCCTAAGCAAATCTTCTTCTCTGAGCTCTCCAATGGAACGAGGAATGTTGGGGCCCCAAAGAGACGTTACAAAGACACTCTCAAGCAATCACTGAAGGCCTTTGCCATTGATGTGAGTGAGTGGGAAAAGCTCTCGCTTGATCGTGCAAATTGGAGGGCGGCCCTTACCAGAGGCAGCAAAGCATGGGAAGCTGACAGAGTCCAGCAGGCTATCAAAAAAAAGGGAACGGCGCAAGAAAAGGCCCAGTGGTACTGAACCAACGGAGCACTCTTGTCATTTATGCGGAAGGGTCTGCAGGGCAAAAATAGGACTTATCAGTCACATGAGAAGCCATAAGTCATGAAAGAACAGTCTTTCCATTCTGTCCTCTGTGTCCTTTAGTTCTCTTTATTGTCCATGTGTTGAAATTCTCAACAATTTCTGTTCTTTATTCCTCTGGTGTTGTTAAGGTCATCATCATACCTGATGGACGAACTATTATTATTATTATTACTGTAGGGGCGGGTTGCCTACGTCAAACTGACTGTAACAACAGAGTTGTAACCAGCGGATCTACTTGGGAACGATGTCATTCAAGTGAAACTGGATGTCGATCCCTTGCATCGCATTTCCTATGGTTGCTGGCTTGGCATTCATTTTCAAAGCACAGATTAAGAGTGATTACATTTTATCTCCATTTCTTCTTCCACCCCCCCCTCCCCCTTACCCCCGTAAATATTCAAATATTGATCAACAACGAACTTGACGTGTCCCATAAACTATAACCATCTCAAAATGTCCATAAGAGATAAATGTGCACACAAATTGTATTTATTCTGACCCCTATTTATGTATGAAATTGTATCGACAGGTAGGCTTATCGTCCCTCGATGTTGAAAGACATGGGGTAACATGTTGTGACAATTAATGCAGCCCTTTTTAGATCTAATCTCATAATGGGGAGGAAATCAGTAGTATTAGATTTAGGTGCTTATAGACCCTTTTAATTTACCGTCCTCCATATCACGTGATTTGCAAACAAAATGGCGGCGTGCCCCACTTGTAAGGGGGAAGCGGTGGAAAACGGTCGAACGATGCCATCCTCTTGTTGGGCACCCAACTGTACAAATCCGTTACGTGCTGGTTCTGGATTAAAAATGCATCTTTGCCTTGAATGTGCACATATTCAGATGCCATCATCAAGGCAAGTTGAGGTCTTTGCCCTACACGGTGCTTTTCGAAGCCGTGCGGCTCCCCGCAAACAACCGTTACGCGGAAGTTGAAAGGGTCTATAGATCGACATTAGAATTAGAAATAAGAAATGGAGACCACAGGAGAAAAACTAAAGATGTCACGTTTAGCACTTTTTGAGACTGGGTATTTCCGTTTGACTGTGGTTTAAGATGAATTTAACTGAGGGACATTACTATAAATACTGAATTTCGTGACATGTCTGACTTTTCCCCTGTAGCCTTCAGTCGGCATTGCACACTGTTAATGTGAAATTATGACGTGCAATCTAGAAATCGAAAAGCATTGAGGATGTGATTGTAATGTGCCAGATTTGAAGAGCATGTTGGTGAAGTTTGTACTGCTGAGTATAATACTGTAATGTCATCTTAATATATACAACGTGCCCCTAATGCAGCTTTAATACCCCATTTCCCTTCTCTTTTCTCCGAATGAAAAACACACTCATTTTGTGTTCTCTTTCTGGATACCACTGGATATAATTCTATGAAATTATATTGAGGGTTTGATATTTGTGGATAAAGTGTATTCCTCCCACAGACTAATAAATCAACCAGACTGGAAACACAAGCTTCGGGCTGTGTCGTTTTTTACGGAAGTTAATGAGATGCGGCCGTATAACCAACATGGCCGACGCTCGGGAAATTCCGATTATAGTTCTATCTGCAGTAGAAATTTCTTTTTATTTGTCAAGATTGGTTGTACATGTATTAATAATGCTTAACTTGCCTATCCTTTCATTTTATTGTCCACAGCTGCCTTTTTTTTTTATTGTTATAAATAATGACCGTATGAACTTTAGCGACCGCTGCATTGTAGCTATGCTGAAGCGTCGGTCGCAACCGTAAACCTACAGTGGCGGACCTTTCGCTGTTTTGTGACGTCACACAATGGGCTCATCCAGTCTGGGTATTTTATTAGTCTGTGATTCCTCCTAAATTTTCTTTCATCCAACTGCTCACTTAGGTAAACTCTTTCAAAATGCTGATAGTAATGGAGATGACGTTGCATGACAAGTGATAGCATTTTAAAAACAACACAATAGTGATCAAATTACATTAATGGTCTGTAACAGAAATGCTACTGGTTGGGCAACAAAAATAAATCAAACATTGTCTGGGCTGAATGTTAAAGGTTTATAGATCAGATACACCAGGCTTTCTGTGCGTAAACTGAAATGGACACGGTTTACAACAATTTATCTTGTTTGCTTAAACAAGGTCCATTCGATCATGCTATACACATCTGACACATTCTGGGTGATCTTTCTGTGAGGTTGCATAGTTTCATTCATTTAATCAATAATAGCTCTGTCGTACTGAGGTTGCACCACTGTGGCAAATAATGCAAAATTCTACTAGTACAGACATTGTCTGATACGAACACAGACAGTAAATCAAACTTTGTATCATTTTTTTCACTGGATTGGCTCTGTACATTCCACAAACCACAGCTTGATTAACACAGACGAGAAAATCGTTTCACGAGTCTCACCACGACAGTTTTATTTACACAAACTCATCGAGCTCACTATGTGAGCGTTTCTTGGTCTTACATGGTCGCAGTTGGCAAATTGACATTCTGTAAGCCTAGACGGTAGAACATCCGAATAGCGAGCGATTTTACTTCTATTGTTCAACGAATGGCGAGCGGTTGGGGGCAGGGTTAGCGAACATATTACACAAGCTCGCTATTCCGATGTCTAGCCGCCTAGACAGGCCTAGATGATGATTGCGATCGCTGGCTGTCCGAGAGAAACAACGTCCGGTCGGACATGTTGAATTTAGATCTATTTCATACCTATTGTATGTAAGGCCCTGCATCCGCAGAACTGTTAGAACGCAAACCCCTAATAGTTTCATTCTGCGGAGGAAAAGTTATGGTATCGCCGGATTCCGCCGCCGGTGCTGGGAACAAAATTTTCGTTTAACCAATTAATAAATCAAAACTGTTTTGAAGGGATAAGATTTCCCCCCCCCCCCCCCGTCCCCCGCGGCTGGAGCAGGAAATCTTCTTCTGCTTGACCTCTTCTTTCTCCTTCTTCTTCTTCTCCTCTTCTAGCGCATACCAACAAGAAATACAGACAAGAACTCTAACGATGGCAACCGGCAGACCAGAGAACAAGAAACAGAACCAGAAACCAGCAACATCAAGGATGGAATCAAGAATAGGGGGCCTCAGCCGAAATAGGTGGCCAACAAGCCTTCGGCTGAGGCCCCAGAGAAACAAAGGAGCTTCCAGTACCCTGTAATTCTTGTCATTAATACGCGAGTGTATGCAGACAGTTCTAAACCTCTAATCAGTGACTTACCTGTACCCCCCCCCGCTCCCCTTCCCCGCCCCAAATCCTACTCCTTGCCTCAGCGACTCACCCTCCCTGTCCAGATTGCGATATCGCCTCCGTTGAGAAACACTGCTCTGAATACTCAAGCAAGACATCGTTAAATTGTTACAATTACTGGATTGTAACAATCGTATAAGTTAACTTTATTTATAACAAAGTAACATTTCTTTTTAATTCAAACAATATTACAAGAAAAACACAGATAATCTGTGGGGTCGCAACAAGGCTTGAAGCAAAGACAAAATATGGCAAAAGAAAAGAGTTGTATGTATGTAGCAAGCCTGGCTTAAGAAATCATGAAGAAACGATACAAGCGTCTTTCTTTTTTTCTTGTGTTTGATTGTATTATTTGATTGCCTTTATCTATTATTTCTTATGCAAGACTTTGCTATATAATATATACAACTTTTTCTTTTTGCAACATTTTGACTTTTAACCCAGACTGCCTGAACTGCAGCAGTTTAAAATCCGGAGTCCCATGTTGGTTACACACCATTCTATTTAGTTTGAGGATTATGTGGCTCCTGGGTCTTATCAGTTGTATAAAACTGACGGTATGCAAATAAAATACTGCTGTTCAGAGAAGTTCATCGGTGAATATAAATAAAAACATAAAATAAATAAAGTGAAGTACAGCAGAATAGTAAACTTTGGGTAGATCATTGTGAGGAATTATGATATGGCAAGCTTAAAGAGAGATAAACGAGAAATTTAATTTCATGCACAAAATGGGAGATAATTCTTGTTGACTAAAGCTTTCCTTGTGACGACAGGGCAGACAAGAGTGCTGTGTCCTTGATTGTTGGTATGAGTGCCGCCCAGTGTGGGCAAATTATATACTTGACATAAGAATGAATCTTGATTCAGAGTCAGAAATTTTATCTGCTCATAGTAAAGCAAACGAAAGAAGAATTTAGGCCTACTTCGTAATAAAATTAAGTAAGTTTAACCATTAACGTCCCAAGGCCTACATCGAGAACATCTCAGCTGTCCCGTGCAAGGGGTATAACTCCAACAATTCAAAGACCTTTATAAAAACTGCCATTACACACATTGTATCTTGCGATATGGAGGAGTGGGGGGGGGGGGGTACGGGAAATTACTGGTTAATGGAAAAGCATTATCACGGTATTAGTATACCAATATGAAAAAGAAACAATATAATTAAATTGAAGTACAGCAGAACAAAGATACTCGAAACGGTAAGATGACACAATGACTTCTTCGCATCGCTAAAAAAAAACCGTGCACACAATTTGTGAGCTGATCGGGAGCAGGGCCCATGGCGCACAGTATGAAAAGAATGCTTGATATAATGGTAAATTTATGATGCAAAATTGTGCCAGTGCTACAGCCAGTGCTACTGCGACGAAAAAGAAAAAAGAAAAAACAGCCAGTATTTTCCCACGGCGATTGAGTTTATATTTCCACAATAAGTGACGTCAATCAAGGCTTATAGCGATAACTGAACAGTGAACAAAACTCAATGTTTTCCCTGTTTGGCTTTGTAAAATACGCCACTTTTCATGACTTCCCGGCGTTTGCCGCTACTTGGCGAAATCTGTGCACGCTAAAAGCACTAGCTGTCTCATATTATCAATTGTAGTTTCTTTGAGCGGAATAATTTGGGTGGATCATTGCGCGGGATGTGATATGGCAAGCTCAACAAAGAGAGATAACAGAGGAATTTAATTTCACACGTAAAATGGGAGATCATTCTCGTTGACTAAAGCTTATCTTGTGACGACAGAGCAGACAAGAGTGCTGTGTCCTTGGTTGTGGGTATGACTGTACCGCAATGTAGGCAAATGCTATGTCAAATCTGTCTGTCCGTCTCTCTGTATGTCTGTCCACCAGTAAGGCAAGCTCTGTCTATGAACGTTCATGTATTATTTTGTCTGTCGGTTTAGTCCATCTGCATAATGCTAAATAAGTAAAATAAGATAAGATAAAGTTAAATTAAGTTTATGATAATACTAGGATAACAGTCAAAATGTGTGAAAAAGAAACAATAAAAGATTGTATCTTGCAAAATCCCGAGGTTACAAACGACAACAACAACAACAATAACAATATCAACAGCTATAATGCAACAACAACAATAACAACAACAATAACAACAACAATAAACGAACCATAGAATAAAAATCACAAAGAAATAAAAAAGACAAAATCAACGCATGAAAATTTTTTTTTTATTTTTTTATGGAGAGTTCTGCAACATTGCAACCTCTTTCTCGTGTATGTCCAGTTTTTTATGGAGAGTTCTGCAACATTCCAACCTCTTTCTCGTGTATGTCCAGTTTTTTTTCTCGCCGACCTTAGCTGCGAAAAGGGCTGCTTACGCCACCGACAAGACCAGACGCGGCAGGATCAGAAATACAAGGATCAGAGAAATGGTTTGAACAACACCAGTCCACCGACTCATAGAGCAGCAGAGGGTAAATAATTTGGTCACCTCTTGCGAATGCCAATCTCCCAGCCGGCCTGTCGTGCATCGAATATACGGTTCTCTGGAGACAGCGCCAGAGGCAGACTAAGGAAGACCTGGACCGGTGGTGTCAAAGACATCCTGACGACTCGGGGCATTATGCCAAAGTAGGCTTCTCAGCTGGCTGCAGACTGAACGCTCTTTCTTCTTGCGACGCCCTCAATGGTACAGCGGATTGAAAAACTACAAAAACAACGTTTTTGTTTAACTGTATTTGACTGTCTTTCAAGCCTGGCTGCGGCTCTTACAGAATTTCTGCATTTTTTTAAAGATAACAACAACATTAATAATAATAATAATAATAATAATACACAGCATTTACATAGCACTTCATCCCTTTAACAACCAGGTTCTTTCTATTGAAGTGAATTCTTTTTCAGGCTTTGAAGCGGCTTGCTGCTTAATCCAATGTGTAGTTACTTGCACTTTTTGATCTTCTGGTGCAACAAATTAATGGTTGTCATCTTAAAACATGAGAGGGTGTTATGACTGGTGAAGCGCTTGCTTTTCCGGGCTTCATCTATGTGCATCCTCGGCAGGAATAGGCGATTTCTTAAAATGCGCTTATCTGAATTCCCTAACTTTCTTGCGCTTGAAGCGTTCTCTATGTTCTCTCCCTCACGTTCAGTGGAGTAGCGTGGGTTGCCAATACCCGAGGTACGGCAGATATTGCGCCCTCTGAACTGTGGACTGTGTTCACTCCTTGAGTCCCTTTCACCACTCAAGTATTGAACCCCTCCCCTTTCCCCAAGCACATGTACTGTATTTTAAGAAAAATGTAATAAAAATAAAATGCATTTAATCCCAGGACACTCGAATAGATTTGAAATCGCCCGGTTTTAATTTGTGCAAACTTATTAAAATCTATATTGAAATGTCTCTCAGTTGACAGTATTGTTAGGTTATTCCTGGTTCATTGTAGATCTCTGATACGTTTTGATTCATTTAACTTTTGAGAAACTAGATAGGGATTAGAAAATACTTTGCAAAAATACTTTGGATTCGTAAATCATTAAATGCTTTTGAGACAATGTTTAAAAATGGTTTAAGATGCCACTTACGGCGAGAACTCAGTTTTGACCCAATGTCATTTTATTATCGTTTTTGTCCTTTTATCTTAAAGCTTGACCCTCGAAGGTCGATAACTGCCCTATTTTCACATTATATACATATGACTACCGCGTTGGCAAGACAATTATCATAGCAACCCGGGTAAACTAACCTGTTGACGCCCCAGAACAAACAAAAAGGAAAAAAAAAATGAACGAACGATCGAACTCCTAAAGACACACACACACACTTGCAAGACAAGACAAACAAGTCCGACCGACAAGTCCGACTTAAATTATATATTTACCATACAAACATACACACACACGCACACATACACACAGACGAAAAAATAAAACTTGGGTATTCAGAGTGTAAAAAAGATGACTCTTCGACTCTTCAGCTGATGTTTAAAAGACATAAATTTTTCAGTCTCTCTCAAAGACAGAGGCAGAGAATTCCAAATATGAGGCCCTTGAAAAGGAAAAGATTATTCACTTCCTGCTAGTGTATTATTCTTCAGCCTTGGGTGTTTTGTGCAGCAAGAAGGTATACGTCATGTAGCTATAAAGGAGTTCATTGGGACACGCTGGTCGAGAAGCAAGATGCTCGCCTCTCATGCCCAAGGTACTGGTTTCGATTCCCGGTCGGTGCAAGTATGTTGGAATCCTATGGATCGAGCACCTAGTCTTCTGGGATAAGAACGAAAAACTCGAAGGGCCCGTGTGCTCGTTGCGCATGTTAAAGATACCTCGGCAGTTGAAAGTCGAGAAGAGCAGGTCGAACAAGGCCGATGTCTGGTCAAAATTCTAGAAAATTAATTCCTATTACAAAAAAACACAGAAACAAGAAGAAGAAAAAAAAAAAGATGAGGTGTAAATGCCACGAGCAGCGAAACTGCTCAAATAAAGAGCTAAACATACAGAGATCATTGTGCTGGATACCATGTGCCAAGTTCCATGAGAGACAATCGAGAAATTCAATTTCACATTTAAAATAGGGTAGAAAACCATAAAATTGGATGAAAATTCATGTTTTTTCTTATTTCATGCTTTTATCGAGCTAGACCAACTTTTATGTTAGAATTGAGGGTGTTTAAACGACTCAGTGATGCGCTGTGAATTGATGGACTACTGACTGAAACATGTTTTAACAACCTCGTGTTTACTTTGGTTACTAGCCTCTTTTAAGCCGTAATTATAATTCTTACTCTAAAATAGTGAACTGATGTTGGTACCAGAACTTTTCTGAGCCAAACCAAAAAAAAAAAAAATGAAGGGTTTTTTTTATTCTAAGGGAGAATTCTGTAAATATTATATTCCTGTTTTGTCTTGTTGTCAGTTGAGAGAATTTTGCTTTGAAAGTATTTCTGATCACAAATGCCACACCTGTATTAGCATGAAACGGACTTCCCTTAGATAAACTGTGCAGAATTTGCCAGATATAGCGCTACGGGTGACAAAAAGGGGTACAGTTTTGTTCGCTGTTTAGCCATCACCTTAGACATCTCCCTGTCTCTGTCTCTCTCTCTCTTTCTTTCTCTTCCTCCCTCTCTCGGTCCGCCTCTATCATTTTTTCTATTAACTCGATATTTAAGTCGCTCCTAGAAGCGAAACCGATCAGTGCTGTATCTCATTTTCTATGCAAGTACAATGTTTAGCGCGTCGAATGTATATGTGTATTGGGGGGAGGGGGAGGGGGTACGGGACGAGGGTTACACGCTTTTGTTCTCTCTCTTGGAGGTGCGAAGGAGGGATCGGTCCGGATTATCGTACCCAGTGCCTTTGGTTCTATACAGTGGCTAGGCTAACATTGGGAAACTGTTGAAAAAGTGTTCATTTCGTGTATTGTATGACTCTGAAAAGTTCAGCTCTATCAAGATGCCTAATGTCAACAATAATTGATTTCCCTCGGTATGCTTTGTACAGGAAACACTGCATCCGTTTGTCTTTATGCACGACTATATTGTTTGCTTTGGAGTCCAAGTAAACTTAGGCATGATCGACAGAACTAGAAATCCCGTCGATTTTTTTTGTCTCTGTTCCCGAAACAAAGAGGGCGGGTAATGAGGAGTGGTAAATCCGATTACAAAGGAGGTAAAGAGTAAAAATGAACAAGATAAAAATGGGACACATAGATACTCTAGAGCACATTTTTTTTAATGCACGATATATTTCTCTTCAGTGGCACCATCAGAATGGGGCTGGTAAAATATTTATTTCTATTACTTCATTCATCCCCTTCATTCAGTCATTAACTGACCCTTTCATTCTTTCTATCATTCATTAATGAAGATAAAAAATGTGTGTAGAAGTGAGATCACACAATGACTGGTCATTCAGATGACAAGACTGGACATTTCAAATAATGTGTCTTTCAATTATGGCACATTTTACTTCCTGTTTCGGAACTAATTTTCTATGTGATGTTGCAAATCATTGGATGTCAAAAATCAGGCAAAATACGTCATTATTTCGGGTAGTATTGGAAGACACACCTCAATGGTCCTGTCATGAAATCGCATGAGTGCATTCGCAGCTGAACAACTTTTTTTTTGTTTTTTGGCCAAGCATCTTACTATAATTGAGCTAGAGAGTGAACCTGTAAGCAATTAAAACTTCACGACTATGCCATCAAAAACTATGAAACTTGCTGTATTGCATCATTTTTAACGAAGAGTTACGTGGATACATTCAGTTTGACCAAAAATCAGTCTTTACTATTAATATTATTTATATATTAAATTTTTTTGAGCCGCAAAAACAGAGACGCATTTTCGACGAGTAGGCGAGTAGAATCAAAAAGTGTGATCGGAACTTTCACTCGGTGCCGTTCGGTACCTACTCCGCCCTGTCTTCGCTCTTGGCCTTTCCTAAAACTTTCTTCACACACTGTTGATCGAAACTCAACTTTAAACATCACGTCCGTGTATTTTGTAAGGATCCTTAGTGTGAAAATATGTTTATTAGCAAGTATTTGCACTGAATCTAAGTTCCGTTATTATCCCATGTCACTGTGAGAGTGTGTTGTGTAGCGCACGAGTAATGATTGATGGACGAAGTATAAAATGTGTTCAGGTTGTTGCACCAAGTTACTGTTGCAGCTTTGTCAAATCTCCTAAGCTTGAGGAAACTATGAGCACATCTGGCATTTAGAGCATCTGACAGGGAGAGAGGGGGAGGGAAGGGGAAATGGACGAGAGAGTGGGTGTTGACTGTTGAGGACAAAGGGGGCATAGAGAGGGGAGGGAGAGAAGGGAGCTGGGGGGGGGGTTGGAGAAAGATGGGATGGATAGGAGAAATTGGCTGGAGGAGGGGGGAGGGAAGGAGGGCGGAGTTAGGTTTATCCCTTGGCAAGACCTCATCTAGACCTGCCCAGATTAAATGTCAAAATATGCCTATAGTACCTTTCGTAGAGCGGGCGCTTTAGCCTGTTAATACAAATTTTTACAAGCACCTCAAAATGCTTATGACTTTTTTTTTTTTTTGAATGATTATTCTGTAGACGAGGTGTACGCTTCATATCACTCGTGTCACATTCGTGTAATTATACACAAAGTTATTCACATTCATAGTATGCATAAAACTTGAAATGTTCCCCAAAAAAACGGTGGGTTTGACCGGGGAAGCATGAATAGAGGTATCATATTACTTTCACCGTCGGCTCCGTAGCTAGCAACGCTTCTCTGCACATCTTTAACCAAATTAGCAGACCGGAACAGTGGGCACAAACATGCATTCAATTGTAAATAATTGTATGGCGCACATGTCACGAGAATGTGTTTCAGAGGATAATTATATCAAATTATATCTGCATCAGATGAAATATAGTCCATCACGATTTGAGGATGATGTCACTAAGACCTACCTTGCTGAGGAAAGATTACCAGGTATGATCATATCATTTTGTTCCATATGAGCACAAAATATTGATATTGTAAACAATTCATTGTGAATTATTTAAACAGTTCATAGAACATAGCTGCAACCCAATAAGTATTATTTAGTTCAAAATCCTACTTGCATCTTCCAGCTGTTTAGGAAGGGGGCAACACATTTTTTTAGTCTTTGCATCAAACCTATGTGCCGTTATGAATGCGATCTAGATCTAGATATAGACCTACAGCTGGATGTGATATTAGGAAATTTTGCAAGATTTATCTTGCCGGGGTTGGCTAGTATCAATAATTAACGCACTGATTGTACAGATCTAGAACACTGACAACAAATTAGTGACTTGTTAAAAGGGTGTGAGGTTATGAATCTGAGTGCAGGGGTTGTTTAAATATTTCATGATCAAGCATGTAAGGCATAATTATGTGCAAACAGGACGGTAAAAAAATCGAATGAAAGTATGCCAAAATAAAAGTAATAAGAATAATGAAAGATGGGAAAGAATCCGTAAGAAGAAGAAGAAGAAAAAAGCATGCACTAAGGGCAAAGACTGGTATGGAAAGAAGAAGAATCAGCTCTTGAACTTGGTAAATTGGCAAAAATAAGATGGGCAAAAGACAAATTATTACGAAGGGCAAGTAAACTATAAAACATTAAACCTAATTAAAACAGCCTTAACAATGACAGTTCAAACATTGCTTATGAAACACATGAGGCTTAACTTTAGCAGTAAGTGAGTTTCAAGGCTTTTTTTCTGTTCGTCTTTATCCAACTCTAGTGAAGGATTGGTGGAAAAACAAAAAAAAAACAACAAAAAAACACAAACAATCATCTAGTCTAGATCTCGGTTACAGGCTGACACATTATGTCAAGGCCATTAAAGGCATCAATGGGATCTAATGCTGTTCGCAAGTAGAGATCTTGACTAGACTAGATTTAGCAAAGTAATTATCCCTAGATCAACGAAATGAATGTTATTGTTACCTTTTACCGGTCATGATCTTCAGGAAATCTAAAGAAAGATTCGGATGATGCTGTCTTGAATTAGTGCATCCGATAGCTCCACAGTGTTGACTTTTTGAGCGCCTCTTTGTATCAGAGGTCGCCATTGTTAACACAGCAGTGCCTGACTGTCCGCGCATTCGCGTAGGGTGCGCCGGGGGCGAGCAAGGACGCTATTTTCGGGGAGTGGATCGTCTAGGTATTCCACAATCTATGTTTGTAGGAAAGGCTAAAAAATCATCAGAAGTGTTAAATTCATTTCCAACGAAGAAGTCTTCATTAGTGTGCACCATTACTTTCGAGGTGAAGAAGATGTTTCACTTAATGGGAGAACTTCAAAAATGCGTTGACGACATGACGTCATCGTTTTATGTCTTAAGGCTGAACCCCCGGCCGTGTATTTAGTCTTTCAACACACTGTTTACACACTTGCTTTTATCAGACACCAAATTGGGACTCGGTATTTTTACAGTGTTGTGAGGACAGTGGAGCTTTTGTGCTATTGACAATCTTTTGAATTATTGATTCGAGGAGGATGTCTCTTACCTAGTCTCAGTGGAGCGTCAGACTAGAGCGTTCACACAGACTTTGGACTAACCCCGCGTTCACACAAGGGATCAGCTTTCGTTAACTCACGAAGGGACAAGGTTAAATGTGGTGTCCACTCAGTGCTGGTGGTCTAGCGATGATGTCCATGCATTTATGAAAGAGAAAGGATGTGTGTGTGTGTGTCGGAGGGGGGGGGGTGTGCAAAATTGCGAAGGCACAGCGCAAACTCAAAGAAATGCTTCCCCACCATTTAAAGTATCCAAAGGTCTCTTACTCCCTTTCACTTTCCTCTTCCAAATTAATGTCTTTGTATCCCCTATCATATTGTTCTACCTCTCTCTCTCTCTGTCATTAACTCTCTCTTTGTCTCTCTCTCAGCCTCTCTCTGCCCACCCCGCTCTCTCTCTCTCTCCCTCCCAGCTCTCTCTCTCTCTCTCTTTCTCTCTCTCCCTCTCTCGTGTAATCCTCCATGAAATGGTAAACCTAAATAGCTTCCATTGTCCTTTCTTTCAGGGATACGTTTCTCTATCAAATTTTTGTTGTTGTTTCAACTAGATATTTCCTACCTTATTCCGTTTAACTTTCTCCCGCCGGGACATAGGCTGGCCTGTCCACATTTCTGATACATACACATGCAAAATCAGATTTGAAATGGTGAACGTATGCAGAAATAAAATTTTTTATCATGAATCATTTGATTGATACATTCGAAAGTGTTAAGAAATCGAGCTGTGGCACCAAGTGAGAAGATTAGGCATTAGATTTTTATGAACAGTATTAGAAAGAAGAGTACATACGTCAATGCCAGACATTAATGCGGGAAAAATCAAAAACATTTTTTATATTCTATGCAAAGAGGTCAGGGGTCATTTATGTGTAAAAATGGTCTAGAGTCTAGATTTCCTTCCCGTTTTTGTGTACTTGGAGCGCACGCGGGCTTATGTGTGTGCATGCCTGCAGGTATCATGTACGTTAATTTAAATGGTGAAGACGGTGTAAAAAAGTCTTCAACTGGAAGGATTATATTCGTACGATTTTTCCAGAAATATGACTTCATTTCATTCTATTTCTTTAGCGCTTTCGTCCTGTCGCTTACACTTGTGCATGCCATTTAATGTGTACAAAGAGTAACCTCTAAACTCTTTCATCTGGTTGTCATGTTGATTCAGTGACGTCGGATTTTCAAGGTGGGACGGATTTCCCACCCGGTCACCACAAAACCAGTTCTTGCTGAGCTGGCTTGTTTTATTAATTTTTGACAGACATTCACTTTATCTAAAATATCTTTAAAAGCAATGGTTAAATCTTGATGAAATTTTAACATAGCATTGCGCATTATAATGGACATAACTCTTTCAAAATTTCTCTCATAGATTCATCAAAAGGATTGCGAGATATTTGGTGTCAATGTTGGGGCAGTATTTTTATTCTTATCACCCGATATATGATAGCATGCAAGTAGTCATAGGTCGGTAGTTTTTCAGATTTATTAATGATCTAAGTTGGACAAATTCCATAAATATAACCTTTCTGTGTGTTTGTCTGTGTGGTCGTACTAGACATCACTGCTGCTTAGTGCTATTTCAAAATCATTCCTCAGCACGGGGCGATTGCATAGCGTACATTGGGTCATTTAGTTCAACATAATTGCATTTAACCATGGATTGTGGTATGAGCAAAGAGCAAATACTGCACAACTGTGTATATAGGTGGAATCTTTCAGAGCCTTTTTTTTCCTAAAGAGCCTCTTGATCACGATTGCCATCACCTCATTTTGTATTCCAGACATATTTGGCTTTCTAACAACCCGTCAGGCAATGTGCCCAGTGAAGGGGACGTTTTTTGGCCCTTTTCAACTATGAATGTTTGTCAAATACAATCTTCCCGTGGGGTACGCTTGTCAAAAGAAGCACGCAAAGATATCAGTGTATTCTCCATTATTTGTATAACTTAAAAACAAAATTGGCTGAAACTTGAATAAACGGATGAGGCCAGTGGAGGTATTGCAAATTCAAGTCCGCTGATGCTTCACTATGAAGAATAAGTAGTTCTTGGCCCTAAAATTGAATAGCGCCTGGCTGAATGGTGTAGTACTGCCATTCTGTTCTTCTTCATCTTCTATCGAACACTAAATAATTACACCGTTACACCTGTTTGTTTAATAAAATTTACAGTTACACACACGTCGGTAAAACTACCATTTAATTTTTCTTCAATGGTAGAAGGGTTGGGCCAAAAATTGTCTCTCAGATCTGCATACCTTGGGCACTCCTGAAGAACATGAGCAACTGTCTCCTCCTGGCCACAATCACATAGTGGGGATTGTACCACTCTCAATTTATGCAGATGTTTTCTCAATCTTGCATGTCCTGTTCTAAGTCGAAAAATAATCACCTGGTCTTCCCGCTGGAGCTTGTGGTATGCATCATTGTTTGTTGTAAATTTGGTTTTCATAGCCTGGTCTATGAGTGTTTTAATCTCACTAAATGTTGCTGGAGTGTCAGTTTTTAATAATGTACTTCCAGTCTTTGCCAGTTGATCAGCCTTCTCATTTCCTAGTATACCAACATGTGACGGAATCCATTGTAGATATACCCGTTTGCACTCTTTTCCTAGATTATTTAGTGATTCGTTCAGGGCATATGTCTCTTCCGTGATTGTAAACTTTGGAGTACCGACAATGCGTCTGTCAAAAACACAACCCTTGTTCTGCTTATGTTCACATCTTCCTCTAGTATCTTCACTGCATGTTTTAGTGCTTCCATTTCTGTTTTGTAATTAGAGCAAATTTCTCCTGTTGCAGTACCCTGAGAGATCTCTTGTCCAGATGGTAGCTTTATGTAAATTCCTCCACCTCCGTTTTGACCTTCTGTGCTTGAGCCATCTGTGTAAACATGTATCCATTTGCTGTTCGGGTAGTTTTCTTCCAGATGTGACATAGCCAAAATTTGTAGTTCATTTGGAGCAGTATCATTTTTACATTGGATTCCTGGTACGACTGTATTAATTTTGAAATTGCTGTGGCTTTCATGAGGAGCAATGCTGTTGAAAGTCTGTATTGGTATCGGCTCAGTATTGAGAACTTCATGTTTTCGACACATTTCTTTATGAAAGGCTACTGCACTAGATCTCTTTAGTTGGGTCTCACATGGTTGACTAATCCTTAGGTGAAGAGGGTGATGAGTCATCCTTTTTGCTTTTTCCATTGCTTTGGTTGAACTTATGTGTCTTCTTTCTTCTAGAGTTTGGATTTTATTTGTGTTGAGGAGGCTCTGGATTGGTGTTGTTTTCATTGCTCCGGTCATAATTCTCATTGCTTGATTTTGTGTCTTTTCCAGCTTATCCAGGTTTGTTTTGGCGGCTGAGTTTGTTGCAGCTGACATACCATGTTCCAAGGCCGGTCTTACAGTACCACAGTAGGCTCTTCTTAATGTAGTGTTGTTCGATCCCCATTTAGTTCCTGCCAATTTTTTCATAATCGAGAGGCGTCTTTATGCTTTATTTGTGGCATTAGTAATATGTGGATTCCATGTTAGCCTTTTGTCAGGCTGAACACCCAGGTAGGTTGCTGTTTCAGTTTTTCTGAGGGGTTGGCCTGCCAGCGATAATTTGACAGTCTTGAATTTTCTTTTCAGTGTAAACACAGTGAAGGTAGTTTTTCCTTTATTAATGACTAGTTTGTTCTCAGTTGTCCACCTGTGCAGGTTGTTTAGAGCATCTTGCATTCTGATCTGGGCAGTTCCTATGTATTCTTCTGCACTCCATATGGCCAAGTCATCTGCATAGAGAGCTCCTTTGACTTTCCTGGGCAGAGTTTTGATGAGGTCATCAATGTATACCAAGAACAGGATTGGAGAAAGTATTCCTCCCTGTGGTACTCCATTTTTCAGCTTGTGTTTCTTGCTTTTAATCCCGTTGATTTGTACTTTTGCTTCCCTGTCCAAAATCCAGTTTTTGATCCAGGCAAGCATGGTTCCTTTCACTTCTTTGTCCGCCATAAGAAGGCGTTCCTTCCAGACCCTGTCAAGTGCAGTTTGTAGGTCGATCCATGTTGTTGCCATGCTGTGTTTCTTCTGGAAAGTATCTTCAATTTCTTGGGAAAGGTATAATATTTGGTCCTCTGTATATCTGTATTTTCTAAAGCCAGCCTGTTCATCAATTAGCAGTTTGTTGGATTCCAAGTGCCACATTAGTCTTGTGTTTATCATTCTTTCCATGAGTTTTCCTACACAACTTAGCAAGCTGATTGGTCGATAACTCTTGGCTTCTTGCTTTGGTTTTCCTGCTTTGTGTATTGGGCATATATTTGCTAGCTTCCATTTTTTCGGGACTTTACCTTGTCTCCAGCTTGAGTTGTAAATTTTAAGCAGTTTTGTTTTGGCTGTTTCACCCAAATTTTTAAGCATTTCATTGGTAATATCATCAGGTCCAGGAGATTTTTTGAGTTTCAATGCTTGTAGTGCCTTTCAAGTTCTTTCCTGCTGAATTTTTTAGTCATGTTTGGGTTATTACAGGTCTCCTTCAATCTTGTGTTTAAAATTTCCTTTGCTTCCTCATGTTCTTCTTTAGTAACATTAATGTCTCCACTTTGTTGAAATTGTTCCATGAGCAAGTTTGCTGCCTTCTTTCCAGTTTCTCTTTCTATAACAATTGGGGGTGTTGTTCTCCTTTCGTCGTTTAGTTGTTTCATTAACTTCCATAATTTGCCACCTTCTTTGTCCATATCTATGTCTCTAGTCTTTTCTGCCCAACTTTTCTTGATTTCAGTATTTTTGTACAAGTTGTATTCAGCTGCTGTTTTCTTCCAGTAGATATGGCTCTCCGCTGTCTTGTCTTCCTCTGCGATCCTCCTTGCTTCCTCTATCTTTCCCTCCAATTCCTCAAGTTTCTCTGTCCAATATGGCTTATAATTTTGGATTGCTCCTCTAGGAATACTTTCTGTTGCTGCTTTGAGGATGGCCTTATTAAAGTGTTTTGCTGTTCTTTCAACATTTTTGCTTTTTTCCATTTCATTAGTGTATTTATTGGTTAAAACCTCAAATAGTGTCCAATTTGCTTTCCTGTAATTCCATCTCGGTAGTCTGTTTTCACTGTTTCTCTCTATGTCAACATTTACATTGAAGTACACAGGTCTGTGGTCAGAGGTTCCCAACTGTTTCCCAACCATTCTATCTATACACTTGTCCATGTCTTCTGATATAAAGGCCAAATCCGGGTTGCTGGTTGTATGCCGTATCTGGCTGAGGAAAGTGTCTGTATCCTCCAAGTCATGTACTAGTATTAATCTATTTTCATCTTGCCAGTTTTCAACCTCCTCTCCTCTTTTGTCAAGCTCGTTGTATCCCCAACTTGGTAAGTGGCTGTTGAAGTATCCCAGTATTATCCATTTTTCATACTTGACTTGTATCTTGTCCAGAGAAAGCATCCTCTTGTCTGAGCAGTATAAATTCACTATAGTGTAAGTACCAGCGTTCAAATAAAGGTCTACCTGAAGAATTTCTGCTTCATTGTCAGTTTCTATTAGACTGTCTTCTGCCTGGATGTCGTTTCGGACTAGTGTGAGTACTCCTCCACCCTTCTGTCCTGTTCGTTGGTGGCGGAATGATTGATAGCCTCTGATGGAGAATCTGTATTCTGGAAAATTTCCTCCTCTCGTAACCTCTTTTCCAGATCTTGCTTTTTTCGGGTCAATCCTTTAACATTCCATTGTGCGATTTTTAATAGTTTGGAGTGTTGAGTCAATTCTGGTTCAGGTGTACTTTTCTGAGGATTCCTGGTCTTTATCCGTTGAGATTTTTCATTTCTTTCTTTATGATTTCGACCGCATAAGTGGATATCCAGCCAATCGCGGTTAACTGGCAGGATAGTATAGGACAGGCATTTGTTTGGGCCACCTTTTCTAGGCCTCTCCACTGATGGTGGTAGGCAGTGCTATCCTTAAAAGGCTGCTTAGTCGCCAGAGGTGCTGCCGAGCTACATTGCTGTCCTGGGTCAATGTAAGAGCGACCAAAATCCCTGACCGCTACACGTGCAAGTTTGTGACTAATGGCTTCCAGTGCTATCCTACACCTGCAACCGTTACCACTTACCTGTCGCCGTGAGATTTAATAAGAGCGAGGGAAAGTTAACTGGAGTGCCTCCTGCATTTAGAATTTTTTAAAGTGCCTAAAACTAAGGAGATTGAATAATTTTGGTTAAATTTACTTAATACAAACTTTGGATCTGGTGTAATTATCTTAAAATAGTGATGTGCATCTTGCTTTGTTTTGCACCAATGGTCAGGCAAATCTGACTTTCGCGAATGATTTCTTTTCGGAGTTTTCTCCCCTAGATGGACTGCCTTACAGGGCTTATGAGCTCCATCTACCCATGGTTGACAGTTATGTTCAGGACTGCTTATTCAATTCGCAGCTAACCTGTATATCTACAGGCCCTTCCCCCATCCACAACCCATGGGACCCGCCATGTCGGGGATGTCAGCCCCTCATGGTGCCATTCTGTAAGTTTCTACATTTGAATTCTCCAGCCTGACGTTACAGGTGCAATAACAAAACAACACAAAAAAAAGAAGCCTGGCCGGGAGGGTTATAGCTAACACACGGACAGAGACATGAAATGAAACATTACTTACTTAAGCATTGTAGTGGCCGCTTCTCTGATTAAGGAATCCAAAACCTCAGGCGACTAGAAAACAGTGAAAGTCTAATTCAAAATGATGTCTTCAATCAGTAATTTTAGGAAATAGTGTTTATTTCCTCAGGATTTTGCACCTGTAGTAAAAATAATCAGTTATTGATGTTTGCTAGTGCTTAAAAAGCATAATTTTAAAAGCTAAGCGATTTTTTAAAGCAAAACTACAAATGTTTATAAAAACAATGCTTCTAGATGTTGGCATTTTCATCAGCTTTTTCAATCATTCAAGCTATTAACCTTCAGCATCTTCAAAGACGCATATATATATATATGTCTTACAAATATATTTGTTCATTTTTAACTGTCTAGAGTATGAAGAGGTGAAATTTCCAGAATCTACAGATGTATGAGTGGGCAACACACAGGTTTGTGACAGAAATCAGTTGGAGTCACATGTGACGTAGTTGACTTTTGTACATTTGACTTAATGTGTGGGGTATTTGAGTCAGCGAAATTACAAAATGCAAGAATGAGATGATAAAGAAAGTCTAACGAACATGAATCTAGATCAAAATTGTTAGTGAGATAACTGGGAGCAAAAAATTGCTGCAGTCACAGCTTCAAACACATGAAAATTCGATGTCACCGAATCAAAGTGACAACTAGATGAAAGTGTTTAGAGGTTAATCTTAGTACAAATTAATTGGCATGCACAAGTGTAGGATAGGGGACGAAAACGCTAAAGAAATGGAATGAAATGAAATCACATTTCTGATGAAATCTTATAATCCATCTGGTCGAATACTAAAACACCGTCTTCTCCAGTTAAAGTATATAACACACACACACACACACACACACAATCATGCTCGTGCGCTACCCCGTGCACTCACCTACACACACCCACACGCTAAGGAAATCTAAACAATTTTTACACATAAACGACTCTTGACTTATGTCAATAAAAAATGTGTTTGATTTTTTTCCCATTAGTGTCCAGCATTGACACAAGTACTGTTCTTTCTAATACTGTTCATAACATTGTGGTGTCCAGTGTTCTATAACTGAAACATGTCACTTGGTGTCGCACAACGGTGTTTGAACACTTTTGAGTGCATCAGTGATACATGATAAATGTTTACATTAATTCTAAGTTGGTGATATTCCAGGACAAGCTAAACATTTTGGAACAATATTATTTTTCGACAATCTCCGGTTTAAAGTGGCATGTTCATCTGGAGTCAAGATTTTTTGTTTTGTTCGATACCGGTACCGTACATAGTTCGTTCTAGCAGTTCATGTAGCTGGTACATGTGTATGTTATTATGAAAACAAATTTCCCTTTGCTTTAAATCCACATCAAGAATCAATGTGTAATATTAGAAAATAATCTGAGCTAAATGTTCAAAACATTCTTAGGGTAACTTCTTTATGTTATCTCCTCTTGACACCAAGCCTAAACTCACCTTTTGTTACGGCCGGAGGTGTGAATTAATCGTAGCTATACTTTGGCCATGTGGTGTGATCTCATGGCTAAGATTTTGGCCTTGTTATGTGAGCCAGATGCATGACAAATACCGTGAAAGGCGCATAGTGGCCGTTATCGTGCCGACGCGCAGTTAAACCTAAACTCAAACGCGAGCCAGAAGGTCCCTTCCTGCTATTTTAGTGGCCCTGTGATGCTACCATTGCGGCCCTGTATCGTCTGATAGGGCCAAAATCTTAGCCACGAGCTTACACCACATAGCAAATCTTAGCCACGAGATTACATCACAGGGCAAAATGTTAGGAAGGTCACACCACAATGCAAAATCTTAGCCATACGCCTTTGTGCAAGGTTCATAGTGCCGAGTCGTACTTAAGTGTAAAGATGTGTTTCATGTGTTAAAACGGAAACGGAAACGACAACGGAAACATCAAAAACATTTTAAGTAGTGTAATAGAAAGAATGTTTTCATGTGTACAGATTTTCTTTCTTTACTACTTGGTGGATTTATGACGTGTACATTGCCGTTTCCGTTTCTGTACACGTGAAAACGCAGCTTTAGTCTTTTGTTGCTACTCCGGCCGGAGGAGCAGCTGAGCAAGAACCCAATCCTTTGAAAATAAATTGAGAATTTGTTGGACATGCAACATGCATGGGTAGGATCGAGTACCTAGTCTTCTCGGATAAGGACGAAAAAATTCGGAGGGCCCGTGTGCACGTTGCGCACGTTAAAGATACCTTGGCAGTTGGAAATCGTAAAGAGCAGGCCGAAAGGCCGCTGCCCGGGCAAAATTGAAATTAATAGATTAAAATTTATCCATATCATCTCTCCCCCCCCCCCGCCAGAACAAGAAATAATAAAACAAGTAAAGTGAGGTGTAAATGCCAAGGGCAGTGAACCTCCTAAAATAAAGATCTCAAATCATTGGACATGCAATCTGATTTTATCTAGGAGGTCGCGATGTAGTTGTTGTAGTACTTTTATGGGCACGGTCTGTCAAACGCAGATTCTCTGTTTTCGAATGACACTGAACGCTATTGCGTCAAATTTCACCTTTAACTTTTCTCACCGTGAGAACTTGCAGACGATGGAACACGGACAAAACGAAAGCAAACTTTGCGGATGATGACATTTATACACCGCTGGAGGAAACTGCATTGCGAAAAGCCTGCTATTTAATAATCAAGCAAGTTTCGAACGCCAATGACAATGAAGAAGGAGAAGGAGACAGAGGTAATGAAGCGTATAGCCTTTGAACTGGAATTATAGTTATTCGGTTCTGCGCGATGTTATTTTCAGGTTTCTATGATAGCACAGATAATATTTAGTGCGGCTTTAAGTAGGTGTTTGTTTTGGATATTATCAGAAATGCATGACAAATGTGATGTTGAGGTTACCAGTGTACAACCCGATTTACTGTGTGCAATTATTTCAGAAATTGTAAATATTTCAAGATATCGTCTGGATGAAGTAGATGAATCTTACGGCAAATGACCATAATCTTGTATTATTCCTACATGTCCTTTTCTTAAAATAGAACTCGACACGTTAAATAGAAACCGATACGCGATGACTCGCAATAGGGCTATGTGTGTAAGAAGATAGTTGACAATAGAAAAAGCGTTTTGTAGAGCCATACGGGCGTGGACAGACGGACACCAGCAAGCAAACGTTACAAACAGAACATGAAAGTAATTTAAAAAAAAAAAGAATTACCTAATGAGCTCCGGCATTGTAGGTGAGGCCAATATTTGTTGTTTGAAGGAATATATCTAGTTACGTTTTGTTGAGTAGTTGCAGATAAATAAGGAATTTGAGTCTTTATGGTCAATAGCCTTGACTACGTCTGCCGAGCAGAACCCAGTCGTAGTGGTAAGGGCTTACATGCACTTGTTCCAGCTGCAGCGTATATAATAATCGATATTTTACCATCACTACGGCAGACAGAGGAAAACTTTAACATGGACAAAAATTAAAGGTCACAACAACAACAACAACAACAACAACTTCTTGAGGTTGGTTGATGACAGATCCGAGTGGAGAGCCATGATCGCCAATGTCTGTTCCAGACAGGGCAACTGATGATGGTGACGACAGCCGATCAGCACTCAGCTGTACACAGTAAGTGCTAATGATACAGAACAAATTTGCAAGAGGCTGCAAGATAATTATATTTATAGATAAACCTACAAGAGCCTGCAAGATCTATGTTTCGATCCTCACGGTAATTGCAAAACAATCCCCTAATGTCCGACTACCGAGCGAATCCCAGTCGCACAGAAAACGTGATGTTACGCGCGTAGAATACTGCGGGCCTGTTTTTCTCACACCAATGACAGATCTTAAATTGCTGGCCGCAAGCGGTACCGTTGGGGAAATATAAGCACAGCATCACCTTCTCTCCAAAAATGTAACCACTTAGCCGAGACCTGTGGGCGGGTCCGGGTGACAGGTTATTGGGTAGAGAGTGGTCCAACACCCTGCACGTAGCTCTTTCACGCTCCACTGAGCACAGGTAGGAGAGGCTAGCTTGACAAATCATGAATCAAACTTTTATCTCAAGGTATGATGTCGATTAAATAATGATCAACAGCTTTCATAATCACACGATGTATGGAATCAAACTTTGCACTAACAGGCAAAAGTCTAACTGCTTTGTAATGATGCACATTGTGATACAGTGTCATAAATAATATAACTTATGATTTTCTCCAGACTCCCACCTGACCCCTGCAAATTAGAGTGGTGTAAATTTTATGAAGGGATTGTATTATATTAACTTTCATATACTTTACATGCAACAGGACTTCAAAGATGCTTCAATCATCCATCTGTACAAAAACAAAGGGGACAGCCAAGTCTGTGACAACCATCGGGGAATCTCTCTACTTTCAATTGCTGGCAAAATATTGGCAAGAATGCTTCTGAATCGCCTTCTTGATCACCTCTCGTCAAATGACTTGCTTCCCGAGAGCCAGTGTGGCTTTCGTAAAGAGAGGGGAACGGCGGATATGATTTTTGCTGCCAGACAGATTCGGGAAAAATGCATGGAACAAAATAAAGCGCTGTATATCACATTTGTTGACCTCACAAAAGCATTTGACACAGTGTGTCGTGAAGGCCTCTGGAAAATCTTGGCGAAGTTTGGGTGTCCACCCGAATTCATCACAATAGTGCGCCAGTTTCATGATGGCATGCAAGCTGCAGTCAAAATCAACGGCAGTGTTTCAGAGCCTTTTGCTGTCACAAATGGGGTAAAACAGGGCTGTGTCTTAGCCCCAACTCTGTTCAGCATCATGTTCTCTGCAATGCTACAAGAAGCCTTTAGCTCTCCTCATCAAGGGGTAAGCATCAAGTACCGAACTGATGGCAGTCTATTCAACCTCAGGAGACTTCAGGCAAAAACCAAAACCAAAAGTACTCAAGTCTGTGACCTACTATTTGCTGATTAATGTGCACTTCTGGCACACGATGAGGATAGCATGCAAAACTGTGTTGATAAGTTCTCTAGTGCCTGTGACAACTTTGGCCTCACAATAAGCACAAAGAAGACGGAAGTGCTCCATCAGCCTACTCCAGACGACAAGTATCCTGTGACCCCAAATATCAAAGTCCATGACAGTCTTCTGAAGGTGTCGGAGAACTTCACCTATCTTGGCAGTACACTGTCTTCCGCGGCTCGTGTTGATACTGAAATTCTCTCAAGAATCAGCAAAGCCAGCTCTGCATTTGGCAGGCTTCGAAAGAGAGTATGGGATGTTGCCGGCATTCGCACAGACACTAAGCTGAAAGTGTACAATGCTGTGGTCCTTCCCACCCTACTCTATGGGGCTGAAACCTGGACAGTGTACCAATCGCATGCCAGAAAGCTAAATCACTTTCATCTGGCCTGCCTTAGAAAGATCCTAAGGATCAAATGGCAAGATAAAATTCCAGACACTGAGGTCCTCAATCGTGCCAAGGAATTGAGCATCTTCTGCCACCTGAAAAAAATTCAGCTACGTTGGGCAGGACATGTTGTCAGAATGCCCGACTCCAGACTCCCTAAGCAAATCTTCTTCTCTGAGCTCTCCAATGGAACGAGGAATGCTGGGGCCCCAAAGAGACGTTACAAAGACACTCTCAAGCAATCACTGAAGGCCTTTGCCATTGGTGAGAGTGAGTGGGAAAAGCTCTCGCTCGATCGTGCAAATTGGAGGGCGGCCCTTACCAGAGGCAGCAAAGCATGGGAAGCTGACAGAGTCCAGCAGGCTATCAAAAAAAGAGAACGGCGCAAGAAAAGGCCCAGTGGTACTGAACCAACGGAGCACTCTTGTCATTTATGCGGAAGGGTCTGCAGGGCAAAAATAGGACTTATCAGTCACACGAGAAGCCATAAGTCATGAAAGAACAGTCTTTCCATTCTGTCCTCTGTGTCCTTTAGTTCTCTTTATTGTCCATGTGTTGAAATTCTCAACAATTTCTGTTCTTTATTCCTCTGGTGTTGTTAAGGTCATCATCATACCTGATGGACGAACTATTATTATTATTATACCAATCTATGACTTAGCTATTGAGTGGGAATGTTCTTGTCACAAATCCCAGACTGGGAGATGTAATAGTTTATGACAGGACAACAATCACGAACAAACAAGTTTAACACTTAACAGAACAATCCATCAGACTCACACATTTATTAAACATAATTATACAGATAATAGCGCAATTACATACATTATATTATTGGAATTAACTGCCGTACAACGGCCTTATTCTCACATACACTCTCCCTCGGATCCACAACCCGGTAGTTACTCCTAAAGGCACTTCGGCCTCAGCCTGTCCCCTCAGGGTCTTAATAGCACATTAATAATTCACTGGCACCGCAGTCTCTCAATATCACCTTCCTATTGTCATACACCTTAGCACTCCCCTAGCACCTCAGCAGGGCAATAACACATTATCATTTCAATAGACATTATCATTTCAATAGTACATTATTAGTTCACTAGCCCCTCAACATGGCAATAGTGCATTATCACATTCACGCTCATATCTACGTCCCTGTCCGTGGCCTGACTGCCACGACGTTATGTGCCTCTACTGTCCTGCACTGACAGCCTCACTTCTGGCCTATGTGTGGCCTCCGGCCCTATGCTGGCCTATCCCCTGTGCTCATCGAGGTGGCTCTGCGGCCCGTCCCCGACACCTACAAGAATAACATTACATTGGTATAATACCCTACCATTTCTATTCACTCCACCTCTCCTTACAACCCATGAAGCGTACACACACTAGTTCACCTTTCACTCACCACACATCTTACGGTAACACACCTCCATCGGAGTACACACTACTCACTCGCGCTACAAATCCATGAACTCACTTTCATCTATCGCTCATGGCGCACATTGCTATATCCAATATCAAGGACTTCCACATTCCTCACATATACTTATTTACATCATGGTAATAGACGAATATAATATAATACATCAATCATAATTATCAATCAACGTTCTACCTACCAGTCATTACTGGAAAAACTCTCTCACTGGTCTCTCGACTGCTCCCCTTATGTCCGCCCGATGGGCTCTTATCCACAGGTCCGTTCCGTAGGACCTTCTAACTTGCAGTGATAGTAATACAGCGCTTTCGCCTCATTCAGACCCCCCACCACTCACAACAGCACGCTTAACTTACTTGTCTACGTGCGTTAATTTTACTCTCCTCCTTTCACGTCTTTCCCCACTTGTCTGCCGTGAGCCCTTCTTACTCTACACCCGCTCTGTAGCAATCCCCTTAATTGCACTCACTCCACTCGTGACATCATCCCCCACCCCAAAAAAATTAATGCAATTAATTTCAAATCGCATCAAGATGACTGTCAACGAGTGAGCGTGAGCAATACGTACACTAAAAAAAAATGCCCTAGCAGTTCCCCTAGTATACAAATTACCGAAATCAGGGGAAAATATGGGGATCAATATGCCCTGCAATATGCATATATGTATCACATCATCAATAGCTAACTAAACACAATACCTAATACAGAATCAAAAACCACTCAACCTATCAACCATCCTTCATATCATATTTATAATGTCAATATTTTAAAGTCGACTCATTCACACAGATCCTGTCAATGTTCCTGTCCTCCGATGTATAAGCTCCTGAACTCTTCCCCTAGGCTCGACTAAGGTAGTCGGCGATATGATTGCTGGTTCCTGGAATTGGTTGAATAACGAAGGTATACGGCTGCAAAGCCAATGCCCATCTAGACAAGCGTGGGCTGGACGAACGATTCTTCGACAAAAACGTTAGTGGCTTGTGGTCTGTCTGGATACAAAATTCTCGTCCCATGAGATAACGTCCCAATTTCTGGACGGACCCCACAATGGCAAGACACTCACGCTCTATCACAGAATACTTTCTTTCTCTCTGCAATAACTTCCTACTGACATAACATACAGGATGGAGACATTCGTTCTTCTCCTGTAGAAGACAAGCGCCGACACCAGAGTCCGACGCATCCGTTCTGAGGATAAAATTAGATCGAAAATCGGGTAATATCAGAATGGGTGACGATGATAATGCTGTCACCAAATTATCAAATGCTGTCTGACATTCAGACGTCCACTGGACCTTATCGGGTTGTCCCTTCTTAGTAAGGTCAGTAAGAGAAGATGACAAGGAGGAAAAATTTGGAATGAACTTTCTGTAATAATTTAAAATTCCCACTAAGCTTCTGACTTGTTTCTTTGTTTTAGGGATTTGCAACCCTACTAACTTGTCAATTTTTGTTACTTCAGGTCTCTGAACACCTCTACCCACGATATGTCCTAAGAATACTATCTCTGGACATGCCAAATCCATCTTTGCGGGTTTAGCAGTTAACCCAAAATGACGTAATCGTTGAAAAATTACTGTTAGTGTCTGAATATGATCAGACCATGTCGACGTATGGCATGCTATATCGTCAAAGAATGACACGACATTAGGTATGTCCTTCAACACTAGTCTCATTAATCGTGCAAACGTCGCTGGCGCGTTTACCAACCCAAATGGCATGACCTTAAATTGGAATAATCCAATGGGCGTTTGGAACGCCGTGTATTGTTTAGACTCCTCAGTAAGAGGGATTTCCCAATAACCTTTCGTTAAATCTATCTTGGAAAACCACGTGGACCCGGCCAATGAAGCTATTAATTCCTCCTGAAACGGGATAGGCTCCCTATCGCCTACCGTAATAGTGTTCAATCTTCGAAAATCAATACAGAACCGCACCGATCCATCAAGTTTTTTCACGAGGACGATGGGTGATGAATACGGCGATGTTGATGGTTCTATCACATCTAACTTCAACATTGACTCAACTTCCTTTATGACTCTATCTCTCGAAGAAAAAGGCAGCGGATACGGTCTAAGAAATACTGGCTTATCCGAAGTCAACTTTATTTGGTGCTGGATCACCGTAGTGCGACCCGGCAAATCCGTAACAACATCCGGGAATGACGCTAACAGGGTCTTAAGTTCCCTACTCCTTGAACTCGTAAGGTCAGGGTTAATTTTTACGTCCCTGTAACCTTGTGTCGGAGTTAACTCCGGCAATTGAATTTGTAGCTCTTCCTGCGCTTCGGTGTCGCTTACGTCACAGTCCAACTGGTCTACGACCCCCGTACAAGCAATAGAGAAGACAGTCTCCTCTGGTCTTGTCTGTGCACACAGATACTGTGGTCTCTCATAAAATCTCTGTAGCATATTAACATGGAAAACCCTTACTGATCCATCAATGTGGATAGCGTAATCTACCTTTGAAACAACTCGCTCAATAACATAAGGGCCTTTCCATGTCATCAATAACTTATTATGGTCCGTAGGTAACAACAATAGGACCTTGTCTCCTGGCTTAAAAATTCTCAGTTTGGAACCTCTATCTTTATAGTCTTTTGCTCTTTTCGAAGCGATACTAGAAGCTTCTTCTGCTATAGTGCGCGCTGAAGATAATCTTTCTCTTAAATCAACAAGGTCTATCGAAACCTTTTCAAACGGTTCCGAAACCGTGGGGGTCTTTTGAAGAGGAGCCTGGGGTGTACGACCCTTATGCGTCGTCTTTTGGCACGCACTGCACGTCTTACAATATAAACGTACATCTCTGTATACTGACGGCCAATAAAAATCTTTCAGAACTCTCTGCTTGGTTCTAGCACTTCCCATATGACCCGCTAATGGAACATCATGGGCCAGACGCAATACTGTAGCAATTAACGACCGTGGCACGACGACCTGCTTTTGAACGGAAGCCACCGTGACGTACATACGGAACAGAATGCCCTCCTGGACAAAAAAAGAAGATGACCCGTTCTTATATCTCCTCGTTTTCTCGGTTCGCGCTTCCCCAAAACATGGGTTTAATGATGGATCCTCCCTTTGTAATCTCGCCAAGCGCTCTGACGTGATATCTAGGTTGACCGCTGGCGTCGCCAAAGGTCTAATTTTATCTTTATCAGCTACCCGTCGACGTGTTTCGACCGCGGCGCAAAAGTCAATACCTTTTGATTGCGACCATGCTTGCACGTTCTCATCGGAAGGGGAAACTACCCGTGATACATTCCCAATGATGAGCTGGGCGCCTGGAAAACAACCAACGACTGCTTCGACTTCCCCGCTAAGGAAAGGTGTATCTATCACTATTCTTGCCATGGGTAATTTCTCAATGGCCCCCGAAAATTGGATGCACGGGACAGTCTCACCTGTAAGCTGTGAATCCCGAATGCAGTCTCTATGCACTCCCACAACGGTAGATCCTGTATCTCGTAAAACCGAGACCGGTTCGTCCCCAACAAACCCCGGATAAACCCTAAGACCACCTCCTGTATGACATGAATTTATAACGGGGATCTTTCTCCCACAAGGTAAAACACCGGAAGATAATAACTTCTCACAACTGGGACACTTAGAATACTGTCCGCCTCCGTTGTCCGATGTAACACACGCAGCCGCATGATGAAATTTATTTGGGGAACATGGACTGGAGCTACTGTCCACGTTCGCCGCTATCCTACCTGCAGGGCAATTCACGCTGATGTGATCTGCTCTACCGCAGTTCCAACACTTCGCGGCCCTACACTCGCGTGAAAAGTGACCCACGCGTCCGCAAGTCCAACACTCCGCTCCCTGTGCTGCACTAGGCCTGGGTCCCCGTGACCCATCGCGACCGGAACTAAAGTCCCTATGCCGTCGGTCATCGGCAAAGGTCACAAATCGCCCCCGGCCATTACCGCGACCTAGCCCTCCTGCTCGGTCAACTTTACCGGATCCACATGCAGGTGATTGGTGATAGCCCCTACGCTGCCCCTGGGCTTGCCCACTATAGGCACCACGCTGACGCGACCTGTCCTTAAGTCCTGCCGGCGACCCCTCAACCACGGCGACGTACCCAGCATCTTGGACGTACGCCCTGGCGACTGGTTTGGACGGATGTGCCGTACGGTATGCTTCCGCCAACTTAGACGCCTCCTGCACCGTCGCGGGTTCGTTTTCTTTCAGGAAGGCCACCAGATCTTTATGGCACGACGCGTACAGCTGGTCACGGATCATTAGGTCTTTCAGTTTAGCAAAATCCGCGCCCACATGCGCCAAGTCTACCCAGTTCGCGAAATATTCCGTTAGTCTCGCGACGAAGGCAGCAAAGTCCTCCCTGGTATCCGCACGTGCTCGCCTAAACTGCTCCCGGAAATATTCCTCGGTACGCGCAAATCGGCGAAGCAGCAAAGCCTTCAGCTTATCGTAATCTTGCACGTCTTCGCGCTGTAGCTCTTTAAAGTAGGTTAACGCTCGCCCCTGCAATAGAGACGCCAGGTACGTGGCCCATAATTCCTTATTTTCCCCCCATTGCAATTGTGCGTTCAGTTCGAACCTGTAAAGGAAGGCGTCTATGTCGTCCTTCCGGTCGTCGAACGTAGGGAGCTTAATCCTAACGCCACCTTTATTGTGTACCTGCCGCTCAGCCGTTTCCGCTGGCGTATTCTTCTTGAGTTCTAACTCCGCAATCTTTACTTGCGCCTCTATCTCCTTTAACTTTATCTCCCTCTCCTGCTCCCGTTCCTTAGCCTCTCTTTCCTGTTGCTTAAACTCCCTTTCCTGTTCCTTATCCTTAGCCTCTCTCTCCTGCTCCCTATCCTTAGCACGCTCATCGCGCAAATCCGCCTGCTGTTCTTTAATCCAGCCGCGTAGCTCCTCTCCCTCCAGGCCAAGTTCCTTACCCAACTTCATTAGTTGTTGGAGTTCCGCCATTTCACAGATTTATGGTTATGGTATGTATTATAAAAGCGGCTAACCTGTCGGTATGATCACTAACGACACGACCAGAGACCTGAGATCACACCAGATATAACAATACCCAATTGTCTCAAATACAATTCAGAAATTTACCTACTTCCTAACTAATTCTATAATCATACAATGCATGGCACTATTAATAATAAAAGAAAATAGAAACGACAAGAATGAAGAAATTCAGTAGAAGGACCACAAGTACGTCAAGGACAACGAACCAGACTAGGACAAAGACCTAAAAACGAAAATATAATGGAAAAAAGAATGCAACCTAACTACGCCGATTACACTACACGGTACAACAAGAACAGAGTCTGAAAAAAAAAGAACGTATCTACAGATAGGGAAGAAAGAGGGACAAGAGAATACGTCTTCCTGCAGAACAGAGAAGATATCGACGCTACAATCTAAACAAAAATACAGGTCCCTACAGAACTGTTCACTGTGATGAACGAAGTTCCAAATTTAGCCCACCTTTTGAAAAGGATAAACTAAGTTCAACACAGCAAACCCGCGCCACCGCCCGTATAATCTTTAACGACAAAAACAGCAAAAACAGGGAAACAGACAGATGAAAAGACAGCCCTCAATCCAGGGTACAAAATTTTCACTTAACTTTCAGCCTTATGAGTTTAAGTCCTCCCCTTAATCGGAGCTCTGGCTGCTTGTCTCCTCAGGCTGCACGCACACACACTGTCTCTCTGAAAGTTTAAGTACACATTAGTACATATTTATGGCAATACATGCATCAATACATATTCATCAATATACATAAATCATATCATCATGAAATTTCCATTCATCCCACGAACAAAGACAACACAAATTCCTACCACAAGATAAGTATTACGTGGACAAAACTAAAGTAACAAATGCCCACTGAAAAATACCTACTAACTAACTACAACTAAATATTACGAAAATGGACGAGTCACAACGGACGAGCCCCCAATGTCACAAATCCCAGACTGGGAGATGTAATAGTTTATGACAGGACAACAATCACGAACAAACAAGTTTAACACTTAACAGAACAATCCATCAGACTCACACATTTATTAAACATAATTATACAGATAATAGCGCAATTACATACATTATATTATTGGAATTAACTGCCGTACAACGGCCTTATTCTCACATACACTCTCCCTCGGATCCACAACCCGGTAGTTACTCCTAAAGGCACTTCGGCCTCAGCCTGTCCCCTCAGGGTCTTAATAGCACATTAATAATTCACTGGCACCGCAGTCTCTCAATATCACCTTCCTATTGTCATACACCTTAGCACTCCCCTAGCACCTCAGCAGGGCAATAACACATTATCATTTCAATAGACATTATCATTTCAATAGTACATTATTAGTTCACTAGCCCCTCAACATGGCAATAGTGCATTATCACATTCACGCTCATATCTACGTCCCTGTCCGTGGCCTGACTGCCACGACGTTATGTGCCTCTACTGTCCTGCACTGACAGCCTCACTTCTGGCCTATGTGTGGCCTCCGGCCCTATGCTGGCCTATCCCCTGTGCTCATCGAGGTGGCTCTGCGGCCCGTCCCCGACACCTACAAGAATAACATTACATTGGTATAATACCCTACCATTTCTATTCACTCCACCTCTCCTTACAACCCATGAAGCGTACACACACTAGTTCACCTTTCACTCACCACACATCTTACGGTAACACACCTCCATCGGAGTACACACTACTCACTCGCGCTACAAATCCATGAACTCACTTTCATCTATCGCTCATGGCGCACATTGCTATATCCAATATCAAGGACTTCCACATTCCTCACATATACT